>JAASGW010000049.1:0-83854 GCA_023334395.1 Phytopythium sindhum
GACAACCCCGTGCACCTGCTCGGCCACAGCTTCGGGTCCACCACGGCCATCGAGCTGTATCAGCTGCTGTGCGCCGACTTCTTCGGCGTCGGGTCCAACCACAAATGGGTGCGCAGCATCGTCAGTATCGCCGGGCCGCTCGCCGGGTCGGCACTGCCGCATGCGTTCGGACTGCACGCGTCACCGCCCGAAGGCGAGATGTGCGCGCTGTCGCTCGGCCACGCGCTGGGCTCGTCACTCGGGCTCTGGTTTCGCCTGCACAACAAGTCGCGGATCATCCGAGGCTTGTTCCCGTTCCGTATGCCGCAGTGGAAGGCGCGCGCGTCGGGCCCGATAAGCGACTTGGTGTCGCCGCACGGACCGATCAACGGCTCGCGAGACCTCGCAGTATACAATCTAATCCCAAAGGAGCGGATGGAGCGCAACTCTCGGCTGCGCGATATGAACAAGGTGTTCCTGGTCAGTATCGCGTCGAGCGACGTGATTGGGTCGGGCAAAGGCAGTACTGCCGTGCCGTTGCCACTGCTGGCGCTGCTCGTAGCAGCAATCGTGTTGCCACTGACAGGTATGGCGGCACTAGTAGCTGCACTCGTTGTCATGGTGTACTCCTCCCGCCACTGGCTGCCGCTGTTCCCAAGCTGGCTGCTGCTCCAGCGGTGTACTCGCTCGCTCCACTCCATCTTCCCTGGCTTTGATCGCGACGAGTGGAGCGCGAACGACGGCGTGGTCAACGTCCACGCGACACTGAAGCCTTGGACAGCGCACTGGGCAGACGCCACACCCATCGATGGCATCAAAACGTCGGTGAGCGTGGCGTCGTCGCTGTCGACGGCCGCGTCGGACGAGCCGGACTCGCTCTCCGACTGGTTGAGCTCGTCAACGTCGTCATCACCAAGGACAGCGCCCGGCTTGCCCCTCGAGGACGCGGACAGCCAACTCAACGGGAGCTCGGCCAGTGACACGGGCAGCGACGACAGCATAGAGTCCGTCGCGTCGAGCGGCGACGCCATGGACGATTTCCTCTGCGACCGAGAAGACAGCGACGCGCCTGCTGAATTGCGACGCGGCATGTGGTATGTGCAGCGAGTGACGACGCATCACATGGCCGGCACGCACTTCGATCGCGACGCGCCCGACCTGATGCGCGCGCTCTTCCGCGTCATGACGCGCCGCTTCGAGCTCGACTAGCCCTGCCCAGACGCTAATCGAGGTATTGGCGGAGGAAACGCATTCGATATAATACAAGACAAGCATAAGCTGCAACAAAATCATATACCAGTAGCCAAATTCACGTTGATTTATGCTCCAGTGGATGTTGAAGTGTGTTGATGGCATTTCGCGGTATGTGTACGCCGCCTCTGTACGTACGTACGTGTAAATTACATCTAACTCATTATATCAGTACCCTGACGTGGAGTTGTGTACACCGGATACTGAACTAAGTAATTCAAAGTTTTTTGTGCATATGGGGCTTTTGACCCGTTCGATCTCGAAAGGTCGCACGCAGCTCGTCACGCGTGGCTTCACTCACGAGCTCCAAGATTCATGGGCAACAGTGTGCATGGAGGAGGCGCCGGTCCACGTTCTTCACCAAGTTCACCGTGCTGCCCAGCAGCGGCAGTACCGCCGGCGACTCGGCCGCCGGCCTCCCCACACGGGGAGCATCAGACCGGCGGAGACCGAAGACGGCGGAGGTGAGCACAACCGCGGCCGCCGCCAACAGCGCTAGCTGCGCGTGGGACGCCTCCGTCGCTGGTGAGAGCGCAGCCAGCGCTATGGGCGTTGGTGAGAGCGGGGCGAGCAGTTGGGAGCGCATGACCTTGCGTTCCGAGGGTACTTGGCGTGTCAATAAGAGGCGACGGGTTGAAGACCGAAGTCGAGAAGGTCCAAAGGGGCGGGTAACCTCGAAAGTTCCAGGACCTCTATATTCTACTAACATGAGCTATCCACGAGCGACATACTACTGAAACAGCATATCCTAATAACGGTCAGTATAAGATAACAAAATTCAGTATAAGTGGTAACGAAATTTGCAAAATCGGCTGGGAAACCTTTTCGTTTACAAAAACCAAGTCAAAATGTACTGAGAGATCGCCTCGAAATGCTCAAACCCTGTTTTAGAATAACTTTTTATGTTAGCTCCCATTATACTCCAGCTAGTTAACTACTGAAACGGTATATTACGCCTATCACCATGAATGACAGCCAAGAACTAACCAAATTCAGTGGACTATCTAAAAATAAGAAAACCCTTCAACTGGTAAGAGGGTTACGCAACCCTAAGAATAGAAGCCTGCTCCCGAAAGGACGTTACGCCAGTAACGTAACCTTTAAGGGTACCCTTTTCACGTCCAGACCCAAGACTTGACGCGTATAACTTAACCTGATCGACAAAAAGCAGGACGCCCAGGGTCGCCACCACGACCATGCCGCGCTGCTTCTCGCTGCTGCTGCTCTTCTCTCTTGCGCTTGCGATCCTTCACACGACGACAGGCGAGCCGCTGGGCGCTGATGCCAAGGTGACGGTGACGGCGGCGGACGGGAGCGAGCGCGAGCTGTCGGCCGCAGAGTTCGAGGCGCTCGCCCGCGAACGGCTCGATGCGCAGAGCGAGCTCCAGCGCGAACCGAAGGAACAGTGGCGCTATGACCAGACGATGGAGGATGTCGCGCGCGAGGATCCGGAGCTCGCGCGGCTGATCTCGGTCGCGCGCCGCGCGTTCGGCGCGCTCCAGCGGTACGGTTACGCCCCCGACAAGTACGCGCTCGCGGGCTTCAGCGAAAAGGAGGGGCGCCGGCCGACGCCAGACGAGCGCGAGGACGAGCTGCGCATCGTGCTGGAGCTTCAGGCCGCGCATAAAGGTGATAAGAGCGCCAAAAAGGTCGCGTTCGACGTGGACGTGCTGCTCGACGCTGAGCGTAAGTGGTCGGTCGAGTGTGGGGTATGTTGGCTACCCAAGTACTGATTTGTGTTTTGATGTTGATTGGGGGTACGGTTACTCGTAACCTCGGCTGTAATCGTCCTTGACCTCGTTGAAGATCGAGTGTGGGTGCTCTCGGCCTGGCAGCTCGACGGCCCCAGCGGCAAGCGCACCAGGCGGCTGCACGTGGACGGGGAGGACGCACCCGACAAGCAGCAGCGGGCCCAGCGTGTGAAGCTGCTGCTGCTGGGCGGTGGCGTGGTGCTGATCGCGGGCGGCGCGCTGGTGCTGTACGGTTCGCGCCCGCCGACGTGGGCCAAAGCCAAGGAGCGGGCCGAGGCGGAGGCCAGGGCGCGCAAGGCGGCGAGGAAGACCACCGTCAACAAGGCGCAGCAGCAGTGGGCGCTGGACGACAAGAAATCCCAGTAGCGTGTCGGTCGAGTGGGGTTTCGCCGGACCAGAGTTGATGCCGCCGGACCAAATTTGGTCCCGGTTACGCCGGTCATTGAAGTTGAAGCGTCTCGGGTTACATACACTTTGGTCTTGTTTCGCCAGGTATCATCTCCTTCCTGTCCCCCCTTTACTAACACAAGTGCTCGCCCGGACCATTCCATTGGACCAAACCGGTCGGCCGGGACCAAACGGCCTTACAAGTTGGTCTGGTGGGCCCCGCGTCCGACGCCCCCAGCACGCGGGAACGGGTTGGGCGGCAGCCCGTCCTGCAGATACGAGTCCTCCGTGAACGTGAAGCCCTTGAACAGGTCCGAGGTCGGCACGCTGCCGTAGACACCGCCGTTGGCGGGCCGGGCGTGCCGCATGCCGAACCCGTGGGTCGCCATCCCGCGCGGATGGTTGTCCGGGCTCACCACTGGCATCTCCGTGAACTCGCGGTCGAACTGCGACGTGTCCAGCGCGCTCGAGAACGTGGGGCGCCACGGCGGCGGCAGCTCGCCGCGCATGAGCGCGTCCCACTGGATCTCGGCGAAGAACGGGTGGTTCTTGATCTCGCCGGCGTCGTCCGGGCCCGTACCCAGCCGCTTGGTCGGGTCCCGCTCCAGCAGGCGGCCCAGCAGGTCCTTGGCCGCTGGGCTCAGGTACTTGGGGAAGCTCAGGTCGCCCTTGCGGATCTTCTCGAACAGCTTGTCGCGGTCGCGGCAGTAGAACGGCGGCAGGCCCGTCAGCATCTCGTACAGCAGCGCACCCAGCGACCACCAGTCGACGGCGCGGCCGTGGCCCGAGCGGTTGAGGATCTCCGGCGCCAGGTACTCGGGCGTACCGCAGAACGAGTTAGCGCCCGAGAAGTCGTCCTGGATGCCCTCCTTCGACAGGCCGAAGTCCGTCAGGCGGATGTGCCCGTTCTCGTCCAGCAGCACGTTCTCCGGCTTGAGGTCGCGGTAGATGACGTCCAGGTTGTGCACATACTCGATAGCGAGCGTGATTTCGGCTGCGTAGAAGCGCGCGCGGTGCTCCGGGAAGCGCTGCACCTTGCCCAGGTGGAAGAAGAGCTCGCCGCCGGCGCAGTAGTCCAGCACGAAGTACAGCTTCTCGCTCGTCTGGAACGCGTAGTTGAGCCCGACGATGAACGGGTGGCGCACGTACCCGAGCACGTGGCGCTCCGTGCGCGTGTGCTCCACCTGGTTGCGCTTGATGATGTTCTCCTTGCGCAGCACCTTCATGGCGTAGAGCAGCCCCGTGTCCTTCTTGCGCACCAGCAGCACTTTGCCGAAGCTGCCCTTGCCGATCACCTTGATCATCATAAAGTCATCCAGCGCCACCTTCTCTGGGCGCTTGCTGCTCTGCTGCTGCACCTGCTGCAGGTGCTCGTGCTGCTGCTGCGTTTCCTCCAGCAGCCGCTGTTGGTCCAGCTCCCCGCCGCCCAGCCCCGACACGTCCGTACGGTAGTCGAACGTGAACATCTATCGCCCATAAAGACCATCCACCAACATGAGATCGTGGGGCTCCCACCCTACAAAACAGCCGTTCAACGTACGTCGTCGTCGCGCAGCAGCTCCTCGTGAGGGCGCGCGTCGTCGTCCGCTGAGTCAAACATATCGTCCATCTGTCCGCAGCATCAGCCGCCAGCCCTCGTCAGTTCTCGTGCAATGAACTCCACAGTCGACGGACAACAGCACCTACATCGAATTCACCCATGTTCGCGGCGTTGGCGCGCGCGCCACCAGCCATCGCGGCGCCTCCTGCGGCCGTCAGCCCCTGATGCAGCCCGACCGGCACCACCTGCTCCACATCCACATCATCAAGCGTCAGTACCGCAGAACTCGAGTATGACGTGCAGTGAGAACTACCGACGACACGCACGTTGGCGTCGGCCGAGACGAAGTCCACGAACACGTGCGACGTGTAGATGGGCGGGTGCTGCAGTAGCTGCATCACCCACATGCTCAGGTCCACGCGCGCCTTCTCCACGCTGTCCGGGAAGCGCAGGTCGAACATGCGCGGCGGGCACGCCGGCACCGCCCCGCCAAACACCATTTGCAGCTGTCACAGACCCCCACACGCGTTAGTCCCCTTCCCCGCTGCCACTGCTCACTCCGGCGCTGCCCACCTGCTGCCCGAGGCGCTGGAAGCTGTCGAAACGCCGGTAGACCGTCCAGCTATTGCAGCCGCCCTGCTGCACCGTCACGTAGAACACCTGCGCACCAATCACCAGCACAACATGAGCCCTCAGAATTTCCTCACCGTCCCGCCGAGCCACGCACCGCCGTCTCGGGGTGCTGCACTACGCCGTAGCCCGTGATGAGCACGCTGAGCGTCGCCATGCCGCTCGCGTCGCGCCCTACTCGAGTCGGGAGACACGTTGGAGAGGAAGAAATGCCGCCACCAGCGACTCGGCCAAAGGGTTTCTGAACCAGCGCACCAATGAGCGGCGGCATAACTTTCGACAGGATCCACGGTAAGCTTCCTCGCTGTATACTTTTCCGAAGTATACATTTTAGAAATCACTTGGTGTTTGGATAGAGTGTGTGTATTATACCGTAGGGGAAGGGGGGGAGGAGAACGATTTAGTTTGTTTTTTTCTGTTTGGGACATGACATCACGGGACGAGGAGTGGGGGACGAGGCACGGAAAACTATCCGCAAATCGTAAAAATTACGAAAAGAACGGTTCTGATTGGTCGAATTCTACTCCAGCCAATCCGCGCACTCCTGTGACGTGGTGCCCACAGAATCGGAAGGCGGCACGTTATCAGGTGGATTGTACGTGGGGATAGCAAGTAGGGCGAGAGCAAGCCACTTATCATCGCCCTACCAGTATTTCATCCAGTAGAGTGCCATCCCGACCCGAGCGAGCAGATCCGGATGCTCGAAAGTATCAACAGAATGGTTCCTGACACCTGAGGGTATCAGCAACGTCAACATGGCCGTTTGACTGTATCTTCGCTGTGTTGCGCTGTTCGCCCGCCCTCTTCGCTCGAGGGATGATCGCTCTCCTCCTACACTCTACCCTGTAGTGCTCATCGCTCGGCGAGGAATGGGTGCTGCAGCAGCTCCTGGGCCGTCGCGCGCTCTGAACCAAGTCAAAAGCACCAACGTCAGCCTTCTTGTCACCATCCCATGACCCTCAACACGACTCACTGTCGGGGTTGATGCAAAAGCAGCGCCTCAGGAAGGCCTTGGCGTCTGGCGAGAGGTGCTCGGGCGGCGGCGGTGAGGCCGTGGCCGTCGCAATCGCGTACATGGCGGCAAGCCCGTTGGTGCAGGTGGGCCACGGGTGCTTGGCCGTGGCCATCTCGACCACGGTCGCGCCGATGCTCCACACGTCCGCCTTGTACCCGTGGCGCTCCTGCTTGACTACCTCGGGCGCCATCCACGGGATAGACCCGCGGATGGAGCGCAGCGACTCTTCTAGACTCGTGGTCAGCAGCTGCGGAATCTGCTTGGAGCAGCCAAAGTCCGCCAGCTTGGACACGCCCTGCTCGTTCACCAGCACGTTCGCCCCTGTCACACACAAGGAGGGAGAGCACACATTAGAAAGTGGAATGCGATCATCAGTCCCAACGATCCGAACGCCGCTCGCCCTTGATGTCGCGGTGCACGACACCCACACTGTGCAGGTATACAACACCCTCCACAATCTGCCGCGTGAAAATGCGGATCAAGTCCTCTCCGAACGCGTCGAACTGCTTGAGCATGCTGCATCAGACGGTCGTCAGAGCTTGTTTGGTTCTTTCTACAGTCTATCTCACACACGCCGCTCCCTACCTGGCGATGGACCCGCCCGGGACGTACTCCATGAAGATGCAGAAGTGCTTGTCTGTGCGGTGGCTGCCCTTGTACCTGCATGGGCGGCACACGCGGCCCGTTAGTATGACTGATTCGCTACGAATTCAAGCAATGTTTGTGATAGACGCACTGCACGATGTGCTTGTGCGACAGGTTCTTCATGAGCGCGATCTCCTCGCCCAGCTTGTGCATCTGCTTGACCGTGTCGGCGCTGGGCATGACGCGGATCTCGATCTCCTTGAGCGCGAACAGCTCGCCCGTCTCGCCATTCAGCCCCACGTACACCTACGTTCACGCACGACTAGTTAGTCACCCACCCCTTCCACATCACTCTACACAACAGGTCTACCTTGCCGAAGGTGCCGGCGCCAATCAGTTCGCCGCGCTTCCACTTTGTGATGGGATTTGCTGTCCGAGGAGGCGGCGGGGTCGGGTCGGACGCCACTTTCAGGCTCACTGGATGGTCTGGCAAAGGCAGAGAGGACGTCTCGAAGGAGAAGGACGAGGACGTGCTGCCGATACGCGGCGACACGGACTTGGTCAGCGACAGCGGCGCCGGCACGTCGCTCCTCGTGTCGCCGCTGATCAGTGCGAATGCGCTGTGGTCCACGTGCAGCATGGACACCATCTCCACCGCGACCTGTATGCTCTCAGACTCGCGACTCACCCTTCGTGGCGACCTGTCGCCTTGCTCTGCTATTGTATCCGCCGCTTCACCGCCGTTGTTTGACACTCCGGACGCGTTGACGAGCGCGTGTGGCAGTCTGACACTCCTCTTGGCACGATTCCACAGCGGGAACGCGTACGCTGGCGTGTCCTCAGTGGTCATGACGTTGCTCAGCTCTTGCTGTATGCACATCGAGCTCAGCAGTTCCTCTGGCTGGTGTGTGTCGTCGTCGTCGTCCTGGTGGTTGTCTCCGTCCTCCTCGTGCTCGTCGTCGTCTTCCAGCTCAGCGCTGTCGTCGGTGCGAACGCTCGCGTCCTCGTGCGACTCATCAATCCGCAGCATGGCGGCCGCCTTCTCCAGCTGCCGCATGCGCTCGAGCTCCTTGAGGGCGTTGGGCGAGATGGAGAAACTGCTGCGCCGCTCCTGACTCACGTTCGGTCTCTTCATCTCGTCGACGCTCTCTTGGTCATTGTTGCCCTCGCATTCTGTCTCCTTTGCGTCCCATCGCGGGCGGCGACCCGCCGGTGGCCGCTTCCCGGGCGGCGCGCGCGGCGTCAGTGCCAGCGGTGAGCACACAGCGTCGAGCCCTGTCTGACTGATCTGGCGCAGCCGCAGGTTCCGCCCGCTGGTGCTGCGGTGCACCTCGACGCTCGCCTCTACCGAGTCGACCGATCGGTGCCGCAGCATCCGCGCGGGCAGGCCGATTGGGAGTTCACCGCTCGCTTCCGACGAGCCATCTCTGTGAGACGCAGACATGGACGATGCGCGCGGCCGCGGCGTGTGGTCGCCTGGCTCGAGGGCCTCGCCGCGTGGCCGCTGCTTCTGCTCATGCTTCATGGAGGCGCGTGCCGTCCCGGTTCCGACTAGAGGGAGCAGCGCGCGCAGTGCGAGGCGAAAGCTTGGGCGCGCGTGACAAGGCGAGAGTCGCGACGTTTCGCGTCTCGGAGCGCTCATTGGACAAAATCGAGCAGCTACAGTCGTGGTTTCAGCGAATCAAGAGAAAGTAGTACGCTTTTGAGGGCGGTAATTGGCTGAAACCGTACTTTTCACCCTCAACCACTTCAACTTGAAGGCGTCATGTCGGGACGGCGAACAGCGACGCCATGGACGCGGTCGGCGCCAGTCCTCTAGTGTTAGCAGTCGGACTGCTCTTCTGCTCGTCGCTACTGCTAGTGTTGGCTGCCGTCCCCGCCGTAAAGGACACTGGCAGCAGCTGTGAGTCCACGAGGTGGATGGCGGGGCTGCTCGCCAGTCGCTGGAGCAAGGCGGCGAGGTCCTCCACGATCCTATCCTCGCTGGGTGTCGAGCCGATGGAGAAGCTGGAACCGGTGCTGTTGATATTATTGATGCCTCCAGACGGCAGCGACAGGCTCGCGAGCATGGTGAGCACTTGCTGGAACTTCTCGAACGACACGATTTCCGTGTGCGCGTTGCCGCTGATCCAGTGCACGGCCTCGAGCAGGAACTGCAGCGCCGGTAGCGCGCCGCTGTTGGCCACCAACCCGAAGTCGAGCGCGAACTGCGCGAGCCCACGGAACGAGAGCATCTTGAGCGCCGGTTCGCGCGCCGAGTAGTGGCGGTGCAGCGCCTGGATGGCGAGGCGGTTGGCCGCCAGCAGCGCTTGCGCGTGCGCGGACGCCGCCACCTGCAGCTCCAGCTCCTTGCACTGGCGGATCTGCGTGAGCAGCCGCGCGCCGAGCTTGAGCGCCAGGGGTACGAGGAATGTGAGCAGAAACCACTCTTCGTCGTCCTCGATCTCGCCGTTGTCATCGTTCTGCTCCACCTGCGTCACCACGCGCTCGCGCACGATCTGCATGGCCGTCGTGAACCCGCTGACGCTCAGGTGCGCCTCTCCTCCCGGCGCCATCACCGTCGCCGCTGCTTGTCGGTGGTGGAGCAGGGAGGAAGAAGGAGAGGACGGCGCTAGCGACAACGACGCCTCGAGAGCCACTGCGCGCTCGGCCTGCGCGAAAATGAGGTCGATCACGTGCAGCTTGAGCGGCGGGTCGGTCGTCAAGCCTGTCGCCGTCAGCGACAGGTACAAAGAATAAGAGGAGGAGGAGGAGGAGGAGGAGGCCGCCGCCGATGGAATGATAAGCGCGTCGCGCAACACCACGCGGAATTGGCTCTTGCTCAGCCCCTTCATGTGGACGGGGTCGGCAAGCGCGACGTAGTAGTGGAACAGGCAGTTGCAGAAGCGCTTCTCGGCTGTCAGCACCTGCAGGTCGCGCACGCCGTATAGCCGCAAGTACGTGCTGAGGAAGATGTCGAGCGCCGGCTCGCGCGAGCAAATGTCCTCGACCTTGTCGTCGCAAGTCGGCCCGGCCGCCGCTTGCTGCTCGTCCAGGACAGCCAGGCTGCTCTTCATACCGGTGGTCTTGCGCACGTTGCTGTTGTGCGTCGACACCTTCATCACCATGGACTGCTTCTTGCGCCGGATGAAGCTCGAGCGCGGCAGCAGCTGCGCCAGCCGCGCCTGCTCTTCGCGCTTGACCATGTCCTCCTTGCGCTGCCGGACGTGCAGCTTGCACGCCTCGAGCGTCTGCTTATGCGCCGCCAGCTGCCGGCGCTTCTCCCTCGCTACCGCTACCGCCAGCGCCGTCCTCGCCTGCTCCAGCTCCTCCCAGATACGCGACGCCTCCTGCGATGCCTTGGCGCCTACGGCGTTCTGCAGCTGCCGCACGGCGTCCGGCTCCTCCCACTGCGACTGGCCCGTGCGCGTGTTCTTGTAGTAGATGGCGCGCGAGGTCGGGTCCTGCACGGCGATCCAGTCGGTCTCCTTGCCCGTGACCACGGTCACGGTCTGCTTCTTCTTCTTGACCCACACGTACTCGCCGCCGTCGTCCTCCTGCTCCTCCTCCTGGTTCTGCTGCTGCTGGTGGTACTGCTGCTGGACATACAGCTGCGGCGTGAAGCCCTCGGGCGCCTCCCACTGGCACTTGCCCGACAGGTTATTGTAATAGAAGGACTGGCCGCTGTCGTTGTCCCAGCACTCGACCCATTCGGTCGACGGGTCGCCGCCCACGTCCGCCGACGTCGCCGCGTTCGCCGGCGCGAACCACGTCGTCCCGCTGCTCTGGTCTGCCTCCGCCTTGCTCAGCAGCTCGGTGCACCTGTCGTGGCGGTTGGCCGCTGCCAGGTCGTTGGGCGTCAGGCCCTTTGCGTTCACGATGAGCGGGTCGGCGCCGTACCGCAGCAGGATCTCGAGCGAGGCCGTGCTGCCGTTGCAGGCCGCCGCGTGGATGGGCCGATCGCCGCGCTGGTCCTCCTGCTCGAGCATCCACGACCGGCTGCGGTGGTTCCACGCGCAGAGAAACTCGACGCACGCGCTACGGTCGCGTGCGCAGGCCACGAAGAGCGGCGTGCGGCCCAGCTTATCGCCCTGCAGCAGGTCGTCGCCGAAGGACAGCAGTAGCTCGAGGCACAGCTCCGTCTTGGCGATGTGCGACGGCTTGAAGCCCTTGGCGTTGCGCACGTGCGGGTTGGCGCCCGCGTTCAGCAGCAGCCGCAGGCAAGCGTCCCAGCCGAAGAAGCAGCACACGTGCACAGGCGAGTCGAGCTGTTTGTCGGCCACCTCGAGCCACTCGGCGTGCTGGCGCAGCAGCAGGTCGACGCACTCGAGCCGGTTGGCCGCGCACGCGTAGAACAGCGGCGTGCGGCGCTTCTTGTCCAACCAGCTCTCAGCATCACCAGCACTCGAATGGGCTGGTAGCAGCGCCTGAAGGCAAACCACGTGACCAGAGAAGGCGGCGCAGTGCGCTGGAGGCATGTCGGTGCCTTCGCGGCATTTGGAGCAGACGTCCAGCGATGGGATCTGGATCGCGTCGGGCTTGTTCCGAGCGAATGTAGGGCTCCCGGGCAGAGGCGCGAGCTTGTGCGGCTTGGGCATCGGCCGTGTCGCCGAGGCGTCCGCTGCTGGCTTGCTCTTGTCCTCCAGGGAGCTCAGCGCCGAGTGCGACTCGATGCGGTACAGCTCTGGCTTGGCTGTTGCTACTGTGTCTGAACCATGTTGGGTGCTCGGGCGGGACGCAGACAGCGGCCGCTTGGTGCTGTTATTGTCCTCCTGCTCGTCATCGCTGTCGTGGCCCTCGTCCTCGTCCTCCTCCTCGTCCGCGACCTTGCCGTCGATCAGCTGGTCCGAGAGGAGCTGCTCCGTGGAGATGTCGTGCGAAAGCTGGCGCGTCACGGCCGCGATCGTGCGCCGCTGGTGCTTAGGAGGGGACTGGTAGCCGCCCGACTCGTCCTTCGCCTCGACGGTGGTAGTGCTGGGCGAGGCAGAAGACGCGTCGACGTACACGCGGGCCGACTTCTTCGCACTCTTGCCCAGGAAGTCGGCCATAGCGCTTTCATCAAGCCGTGGGCGGTCACCAAGGTGCAAACGGTCGAGTCGGTGCTATAGTTGGAGCGACCGATCGGGTCTCAGTTACAAGCGGCGGCCTCAACCAGAAGGAGAAGCAACGCGACGGAGGACAGGCATGGCAATGAAGGTTGAAGAGGTCCATTGATCGGACTACTCGTGCTAGCATCAAGCGAAAGGTCAAAGCTTCAACCTGAACTGTCCTCTGTGAGTTGCCGAGCAGCTTCAAGTGAACGACACGGCCGCAGAATTCGCAAGAACACGACGGCGATATTCGTCAGCGGAGCCTCATGTTAAGCCCGTCGTCAAGCCCGTTAGCACACGGAAGCAAACCAGAGGAAACACCGACTGCGTCTGCACCTTCGACGCACTCTGGGGTCACGCGAGCCGCTCCCTTAAGCGTTAGTGCCTCTATCCAGGTGCTACGAGTCTAGCGTCGACAAGCGTAAACCCTCGTTAGCGCGCTTTGACGCTCGACCGAGTGAGATGGGGCGCGAGACGCATTGCTGTGATGACTGCGCAGCAGAGGCCGCAGTCAATTGGGACGCGGCAGGCAAAGGACGTTCGAGATGGAGATCGCGATGTTAGATGGATGACGAGTCTGGCACAAGATGGAGGAGCTGTAGCGTCGGCAGAGAGCAAAGTAGACGAACTTTGGTGCCAGCCCACTACGTTACAAACCGGGCTGCCGACGGAGACTCTGCAACACTGAGCTTTCGGACCGAGCGTCGCGTTTATTGCCTCCCCGAGACTGCTTCGTGAACAGGGTCACAACACCACGCGCCGCCACCTGGGCCGGTACACCCAGCTCGGTTTCTGCCCGCCGCGAGTGTCTCGAGCGGTGTCTCGCCGCTAGTAACAGGACTCCATTGTGAGGCCCCAACGCCGTCGCTGCATGGTATTCACCGACATTGTAACGCCGCCTCCGCCATCCTGGCGGCTCGATCTGGGGCGGCTCGGGCTCAGTGACTGGACTGGTTGCAGAATGGTTAACAATTGGGCGGAAGCTTGTGAGTATTGACGAGCAAACATCGGCATACTGGATAAGCCATCGCAATTACAGTGTCAAGGATAATAGAATGGGAACACGCTGGATGAAGAATCGAGTCGGTCGGAAGTCGAATCCGCTCGCGACCGACACGGAACACATCTGAAGACTGGCCCAAAGCTTGCGCTTTGCTTGCATCTCTCCGAATTGCATGAATGATGCGAGCGTGTCTCCCGAGGCACAGGCACGTGCTCGAAGTTTCAACTCGATGAGTCGATCGTCTTTGTCCGGCACTGAGTGCTGCACCAGTGCGACTCGGGCCGCAGCTGCAGGGTGAAGCACGTCAGCGCCAAACTGTGACGCGTCCGAACGGCGTTGAAGGGTGCGTTCGAAGTTCTGCGACTCTGGACATTGCGTCTTGGTGTTGAAGGAGCGCTGGAAGGGTATCAGTGGCGATCGACTGGACCAGATCCAGTGGTCACGGAGCCGAGCGCAATGCTGTGGCTCAGACGCTCGGGCGACGCCGAGGTGGCCACGAGAGGAGCCAATCAGTGGGACCAATCGGCCGGCGGATCAGTCGATCACCCAGGTAGGTGCCGACCATTTAATTCGAACAAAGCTGTCCACATTTTATCCTCCTTCGACGTCGGAATAAACCCGTTGGGATCTCTGGTAAGTGTTCGGTTCTCGGGTCACAGTATTCGGTTCAAGCATACAAATATCAAGTGTATGTCGCAAAAGTTCAGAATTAACAGCCAGTTCCGGTCTGATTTATCATTGTATTGTGACGTTTTACTAACATTTTAGATCCGTCCGACCATAGTGGGCTGCTGTCTTCGACGCACTAGACGCGAGAGTCCATAGCGTTTCCGTCACAATTCGCCTCGATGCCACTCAACGGCGCGGCCCACAGTCGCATCGCCGCCGTCCATGTCGGCATCTGCCAGCCGGCATCGCCGCAAAGCTGAGGTGGAAATGGCGGAGGAAAATCCACGGTAGTTGGAACGGCAGAGGTCGCCGCATGTGGTCTTGGGCGTGTTGCATTGAATTATTATACAGGTGGAAAACCATCTGGACTTTCGGTCCGGCTGGAGCTCTCATTGAGACACTCAGGCGAAATGATACTGGGGGCATGGCGCAGGTGTTGGCGGCACTTGTATCTCCCTGCTGGTCACCGTGGCCGACGGAGCCGCTTTCGGTCATAACCGCGGCCCAGCTGGGGCGGTCAACAGACGCCGTGGGAGCTAGCGCCGTCAAGGATTGACACTGACTCTGGACGCTGTGTCTCCGCCTCGTTCCGTGCCCCCACCGACCGTCACAATTCAATTCACGCCGGACTCGACGCGCTGAACCAGTTGGTGGATCACACACATCACACATCCAGATAGGATGAAGCTCCCAGTCACGCGCTCACCCTTCGGGGAGCTGCAGCCGCTGCATCCGGAACACGCGAAGCAGCTCTCGAACATGGCGGCCACGCTCGTGGACCTGGCCATCGACGAGTACGATGAGTTCGTGCGCGTGCACAAGCGCCGGATGGCCCGCTCGGACTGGAAGCCCGTCAAGAAGCTCGAGAACCTGACGCTGTACCGTCAGCGCCGCAGCAGCCCCGTGGACGACGACGCCGGCTGCCAGGGCTTCAGCGCCACCACATCGTCTGCGTCCACACCCTTCGAAGTCGAGGTCGATCAGCACATCAACTGGAGCTTGCCCAAGGTGGTGACGGTCGGGACTCTGCCCGGGTCGCTCGAGGACGTCATGCTGGGCGTGTCCTCGCCCGATGCCGCTGCCATGCTGCGCAAGGCGGCGTACAACAAGGAGAAGGTGGTGGACGCCGATGTGCTCTACGCAATTGAGGAGCCGACCGAGGATTCGCCGTTCGCGTTCGTCGGCGTCAAGTGGATGGTGGTTGAGCTGCACGCCATGTCTCGGCGTCGCGACTTTGTCTACCTCGAGAGCTCGGGCGTTCGGAAGCTGCCGGACGGCCGGCGCATTGGATTCGTGCTCACGCACTCGCTTGACGAGCAGCTGGAGGGCTGTCAGAGCCTGGAGCAGAGTCACAACATCCTCCGCGGCCGTATCTCGTCTTGCTACCTATTCTCACCCGCAGACGTCAAGAACCAGAGCGTGGAGGTGTACATGAAGGGCTTCGTGCAGCCGAGCGGCAAGATGGTGGATGCGTTCGCCATCTCCACGAGCGCCATGGCCATCCTTCACTTCTTCGCACACGCCGTCGAGTGCGCGCAGCACCGCAAGCTTGCGCACAAGGTGGAAACAAGCGATGAGGCTAAGTCGGTTGCCTACCAGCAATTGGTTCAGACGGAACAGAAGCCGCGCGCGCGCTCCGCTACGTCGGCGTGGATCCAGCGCCACATCCACAGCGACAAGACCAAGGCCAAGTGCTCCGTGTGCCGCTCCGGCGGCAGCCACTCGCCTTTAAATCTGTTCCACAGCACCAGTGGCAACAGCGCGCTTGCCCAGTACTCGACGGCTAGCGTCAGCGCCTGCGAGCTATGCGTGCGACAGGTGTGTGCAGGGTGCCGCATGACGCGCAAGCTCTGGTTGGCCTCCCCGGCCGTCTCGGCGTCCAAGCCGCGGTCCAAGCTGCTCCGCGAGACGAACGTAGTCGTGTGCACCGCGTGCGTCACCGAGAGCAACCAGCAGAGCGCGGAGACCGTGGCACGCGCGGACGTTCAGGCCATGACCGCGAACGGAAGCGGTTGTGGGAGTGTCACGAGCGCCTCGCGTCCGCTGGCGGCCACCGGGTGTGTAGCACCGCCGGTCTCGACCTGCTCGTTCGTGCGCACGACCAAGTTCAACTCTTCGAGCGCCCACAGCTCATTCAGCGAGTGGCACCACCAGTGCCCGCCTGTGCGTTTGACTACGCCCGGCGCGATCCCGGGCTTCCCCACGCGTGAAAAAGTGGCTGAGATGGAGGCCCAGAAGCCTTCGGATAGCAGTGAAGACGGCGACGAACTGACGGCGCTTGAGAGCATCATTGAGATCACTGTGCACACACCAAACGCGAATGATAGCGAGGACAAAACGGTGGTGACGACGACCGAGCCCGCGCCGGCGTCAATGTTGGTCGTGGTCAAGAATGTGGTGACACCGGGTGCGTCCGATCGAAGGACGCGTAGCAAGTCGCAGCCGATCTCCGAGTGTGACTTGACTGACCGCGAGTCGTCCATCGTCGAAGATGACGAAGAGTTGTGTGACGCGATGGTGGTCTTCTCAGAGCGATCCATGGGCTCTACTACGAGTTGCAGTAGTAGTCCCGTCACCAGTAGCAGCACCTTCAACACGGACAGCGGTCCCTACAGCCAGCCCAACTCGCAGAGCGACCTGTGGGCACGCATCACGGAGCTGCGGCGGAACGTCGAGGACGCGTACCAGATGACGCTGCGCACGGCCGCGAGCATGGCAGGCAGTGCTCAGCCTGGTAGCAGCGCGAGAGGCATCTCGTTCGCCTCGTCCTCGTCCTCATCCATGGACGACCTTGACTGACTGAGCGAGTATATGCCTTTTCTACTACAACTATTAATAATGATCAACGCCCTCCATGTCCAAGAGCTGACGTGGTAGCTCCATTGCTATGTTATATTTAGCCTAGTCAGTTCGCCAGGCAATGCTCTCGATTTAGTCCACGCCTGATCTGATGCGCTATTCCTGTCTGTAACACATTCTGCGCTAGATAGAGCCGTGCCGATAAGCTCAGGCGCATTCCCTCTATCGCCCCGCTGCTCCTTAGTCGGCCTTATCTCCGTCTGAAGTCAAAAGGCAACTGCGAGAGTCGTGGATGAGGGCGGTCGTTCCAGTGCCGGCGCCGTCTACCACCAGCGAGGCCAGCCGATCGTCGCCATCTTCTCGATACCAGCAGCGGCCGTGGTACGCGCGCAACCGACTTGTTCGTCACCTTCTGCGCTTCCTCGACAGCGTGGCCTCACAGCCGCAATGGCGCGTGCAGGGCCACTACAGCGTCAGCAAGCTCGACGCGTATCAGGCGTTTCGCCAGGGCACATCCTGCAGACAAGTGCTCTTGGAGGTGCTGGCAGCGCCGCTGCCGTCTTTCGCCGTTAATCTGCTGCTGGAGGCGATCCCACTGGCCGACCCAGCTCTCGGCTGGCGGCACTCCACTCACTTCTTCACGCGCTTCTTCCTGTCGGCCATGATCACGAGCATGCTGCCAATCATCGCCAAGAGCGAGTACATCCCCGAGTTTCCCATCACGTCGTGGCGGCAGATCACGCTGAACGGCTTGATACAGTCGAGCGTCGGCATGGGCGTGAGCGTGGGCGTCATCGCTGCGAGCGGTCTCTTCCCGCTACCCTTCCTGCAGTTCGTGCCCATCCTGCCCATGACGCTGGTGGGCAAGATGTCGGCCTTCCGCTCGCACTTCGAGAACCGACCCGACATCCGCAAGCGCGAGCGTGGCATCAACAACCTGCTCGGGTTCGAGACGGTGCCCATCATCATCTACCCCATGTTCGCCGCGCTCTTCATGATTGCGTCGTCGACGCTGCAGATCTGGTTGTCGGCGGCGCTGCCGCTGCTCAAGTTCGGCGTGCGCTCGGCGCTCGCGCGCGCCGGTTGGTACAACACGGATCTGCTCGGGGTCATCACGTGCGCCGCTGGCCACCTCTACCACGTCCTGTTTGTCGCCATGTGCCTGCAGAACTCGAAGTCGTGGGAGACGATGGCCATCATCGCGGGCTTCAACACGGCGCAGATGCTCTTCAATGCGCGCGAGATCACGGCTGCCGCCGCACATGTCCACCAGAGCTGGGATCAGTTGGAGAGCCACTCGCCCCGCTCCGATCGGTCGGCATCTCTCGGCCGCAAACATTCAGATGTGGACCGCTTTGCGCTCGACCGAACGCGCTCCGCGCACTGCGCGCACGACTTCATCGCCACTGCGCTGGCATTCGCGGCGGACGTGAACGTGGGCGTCGCGCTGTACACGAACGCACCGCACGTGTTCCTGTCGACGTACCAGTGGTACCGCCGGCCCGAGTTCATCTCGCAGCACCAGTCCATCCTGGCGTTCGAGCCCAAGCCGCAGCTGCCTTCGCGCCTGCCGCGGCGGTTCTTGCTGTCGGTCAGAAGCACGCGGATAGTGACGTCCTCGTCCTCTTCGTCCAGGAAGCAGTCTTGGTTCCGACGACCGACGGTGTCCATGCAGGTGCGCCCAGTACTCCAGCGAGCGCCGAGGTGGCGCGGGAAGCACGTGCGAGTGCGGCAGTCGCCCGAGAGCCTGGCCAACCGCAGACAATCGTCCTCCGGGTCCCTCGACTTGTTCACGACGGAGCAGAAGCTGCAGAAGGCGTTCGTGCTCGAGCTGTGCGCGGCGCTCCACCAAACCGAGATGATTGTGCTGCGCTCGTACATCACCATCACCATGCTGCTCTTCTACGGTACGTTTCACATCCCTAGCAGACGTAGCGTTGAGGTGGGCTGACTTGCTCGTGTGTGTTGTGCCGTACCCCGCAGCTGTGTACCTGGTCGTGGTCTTCTGGCTGCCGAACCGCGTCTATTTCATCACGATGGAGCCCATGTCGACGCTCCAGGCGGTTGGTGCGACCGTCTCCCGCCTGCTGACCGTGTGCGCGCTCGAGAGCGTCTTCCTCGCCATCTACCTGGTGCTGCTGAGGTCGTGCCTCGGCGTGAATGGCGCGAAGCAGCTTGCCTTCGTGCTGTCGTCGCAGCGCGTGCTCTTCCAGGTCAAGTACGTTGCGCTCCCCATCGTGATCCTTGGGTTCCCGCTGGTCCACTATGGCAACGGCAGTATCCTCCGCTTCGGACACAAAGACAGAGGAGGATGACGGCCATCGGAGCGCTCGTTCTGGCTAGATACGATCCGTTGAGAAGCCACACTTCTCTCTCCAGCCGCCGCCAAACGCCAAAACGCTTCCTCATCCATTGGTCGCTCGCTCGCCGTATTTATAGCCACTCCGAGCTGGGACTAAGCATCAGCGGGCTGGTCGCAGGTGGCCATTCCAAAGTTTGCAAGACAGAACACAAGTGAACCAAGCAACACACAGTCGATGGCAGCCAGCGACCACGTACACCACGGGGAGCCGGTCGAGTGAGAAGAGACTGTTGACCATCAACCAACCTGCACATGTCGCGTTGGTGGCCCCGTCGACGCTGCTCGACCTGCGGCACCCCGAGTGGCAGTGGCTGAGCCGGCTGATCAGCAAGATGGACAGCCCCGAGAAGCAGAGAGTCGCCGAGGCGTGCTTCATGCGGTTGCTTGACGCCACCACCGCACCGGCGCTCGGTGACCTTCTTGAGGATCTGGACGGGTGGGATCGGGGGCTGCAAGGAAGCGCCAACGAGCAGCAGGCCACGCGCGCTCAAGCTGCTGGGAGTCGACAAGAAGCTGTCGATAGAGCGGAATGGTTGGTAGAAGTAGATAGAGTAAGACGGGCTTGGATCCCCGGTTCGTGTTGAAGCGTTAGACCGAGCGGGCGACGCGCTGGCCGCTTCCTCCTTTGACCTGGGAGGGAACGCGGCACGTCGTTCGTCAGCGAAGGAGAGATTTAACTACATAGAGGCAAGACGCAATTCCAGTCCGGTCGTCTAAGTCCGCGCGGTCGGTCTCATCGGTGTGTCCACCGCCGTCTACGAACCGAAGGCCTCGTCCGCCTCGTCGATCTGCTTGAACTCGTAGTTGCCGCGGCCGTCGAACTGCATCACAAGAACAAGTGAGATGTAAGCGTTAGACTGTGGTTATGAACCAGACAACCGAGCTGCTACTCACCCGGAGGACGTATTCGTGGTACTTCCAGAGCGATTTGCGGTGCGAGACGGTGAAGAGCGTGATGTTCTGCTCGCGGCAGTGCGTGTACATGGCGCCCTCGACATCAACGCTGACGGCGGACGTGCACTCGTCCAGGATGGCAAACTGCGGCTTGTGGTAGAAGAGCCGCGCCATGGCGACGCGCTGCTTCTCGCCGCCCGAGAGCACGTCGGCCCAGTCGTGAACCACGTCCCAGCCGCCTTCACGAGCAACTAGGTAGCCGAGCTGCACCTTCTCGAGGAAGTGCATGAGGTCGTCGTCCTTGAGCCCGGACGCCTGCATCTCCTCGAGCGAGTGCGGGTAGATGATCTGGTCGCGCAGACTGCCCAGCGTCAGGTAGGGGCGCTGCGGAATGTAGAACAGCCCGTTGCGCTCGGGCTTGGTGAGCTTGCCGCCGAAGAGCGGCCAAAGCTCGCCGAGGATGCGGAAGAGCGAGCTCTTGCCGCAGCCGTTGGGGCCCGCGACCACCACGTTCATCCCCGACTCGACCTTGATGCTGAGCGACTTGACCAACACGTCGCCGTTGGGCGTCACGAGCGGCACGTCCTCGAACTGGATCACGTGGTCCTTGTGCTGCAGCTCGCCCTTGTTCGGGTACAGCCCAAGCGCGTCGGCGGACGAGCTGCTGGCCTTGGCGTCGCTCTCGTCCTCCTCCTCGCCCTTGACCATCGTGCGCTGGTACTTGCCGGCGTCCAGGTCGCCGAGCACATCGATCATCTCGGTCACGCGCGCCGTGAAGCCGGCGAGGCGCGTGAGCTCGCGTCCGGAGAGGACTAGGCGGCCCATGGCCTCCGAGAGCTTGATGAGCATCTTGCCCGAGCGGAAGTAGTCCTCCATGCGCTCGGCGTAGGTCGAGTCAACGAGGCGCGGGTTGTTGGGGTCCAGGAAGGGCTTGGAGACGACGAGGAAGCCGACGACCGTGGCCATGTACTTGGCGACGATGTTGTCGATGACGCTGATGGAGAAGCGGAACTGTTGCGACTTGCGGATGAGGTCGATGAGACGCGTGAACGACTCGTCGATGATGCGCTTCTCGCGCACGTTGCCATTGTAGAAGGCGATCTCCTCGCTGTGCGTGATGAGCCGCGAGTTCATGAAGCGGAAGTTGCCCTCCATCTTCTGCTCGGCGATCGTGAAGCGGCCGGTCGGCTGGCGCAGCCACGTGAGGAACATGCCCGAGCCCACGAGGTACGTGAGCATGATGGCGGGTCCCTGGAAGCCGATGGTGGACGTGAGCTTGACGGCGTAGATGGCGATGTCCAGCAGCGGCTTGGATATGTTCGAGTAGAGGTCGGCGACCGAGTTGGAGAAGCGCTCGACGTCGACCGTGAGCAGCTGGTCGGCGTTTGAGATGCGGTTGTCCAGGTTGGACACCTTGTAGTAGATGAAACCCTTGAGGTAATGCGCGTATAGGTGCTTGGTGAGGCGGTTGCGGAAGCGCAGCGTCAGCTCCGTGTGCCCATACTTGAGCAGGCAGTTGACGCACGACACGGGCAGCATGACGGCGAAGAAGCGCCGCAGGTGGAACACAAAGTCCTTCTGCGACCGCGAGACGATCGCGCGCTCGATGGACGTGAAGATCTGCAGCAGCAGAATGTCGAACGACGTGCGCGCCGCAAGCAGCAGCGCCACCAGCGCCGCGAAGCCCACCTCGGCCGTGAAGGGGCCGGGCACGATCACCTTGAACAGCCGCACAAAGCGCGCATAGAACTCCTTGTTGACCGCCACCTTCTGCCGGCTGCCCTGCTTCTTGGTCATGAACGCCGATTCCTGCCGGAACGCCGCGTTCGCCTTCTTGGTGCCGTTCTCGCGAATCGCCAGCGCCAGCGCCACCTAGGTCATCATGCACCAAGTGTCTTTATATTAGCGGCCGGCGGACCATTTTGGTCTGACGCGAACGACAACCACGCACGCACCAAAGCGCTGACGGACATGGCGCCGGTGGCCGCCTGTGACTTGGAGAGCACCGTCATGGCGAGGGGGAAGCTCTCTCACACGGAGACGCACGGGGTGGGCGAGGGCGGGCGCTGGCAGCCACAGCGCAGATTCCGATGTGGGGAAGCAGGTAGGCGACAGGGGAGGCATTCCCGCCAAAAATGGTTCTCCGTACCAGATCAGGCGCAAATTTGGTACGCTGTGCCGCCTCGAACCAGAATGCGCCGCGCGGATTGGCCCAAAAGCGGACGAGAGGTTGAAGACCTGCCCGTGACGCCGACGTGTTGACGTAAAACCTCGCGTCATCCACGACGATATCATCCCCCTCATCGGCCGAACGCGTTAAACAGGCACAGCATAGGCGTCGCTGCCTGCCGCTTGTTCCAGTGGATCGTCAGGAGCGATCACGCTGCTCCGCATGATCGAGCCCATTTTGGTCGAGTGGGCCGGCGATCATTTGGTCATTTGGTCCTTTGGTCCGAGCAGAAACCCCAAAAGCGCATATTTGGCACTATATAAGTGCATCCTGCATATATTTCACAATAGTAATGATTTAGTGATAAGATCGCGAGCGTGACGCTTCGCGCGACGAGCTCCGCAGATCCGCATCACGCTGGACGAGGACGAGCATGGCGACGACGACGACGGCTACGCGGGCGAGGGTGATGCGCGCGCTTCCTCTTGTACTGGCGCTGCTGCTGATGATGATGACGGCGGAGGCGGCGCGCGACATTTGGGCGGATTACCAGCACGCGCCGACGTCGTGCGAGGTGGCAAACTGCGCCACAGGCGGCTGCCTGTTCGAGGACTGCGCGCGCCCGCTGTCATGCTCAGGTGGGCTCTGCTACTTCCGGTGAGTGTCTCTGTGCGTCCTTATGCGAACTGTGGTGGAGTGCTCACGTGACGCAAGCGCCGCGACGTTCTCGGCTGTGTATCACGCTGTTGGTCCCCGCGCTGCGTCCGATTCGTTCGCGACTACTCGACTGATGCGCGGCAGGAACTGCAAGGAGGCGACGTGCGAAGGTGGTGCCTGCATCTTCGAGCGCGTGGAGGAGGTCAAGTGCCCCGGCGGCGCGTGTCAGTTCCGCAACATGCAGCGCACACTCTCGGAGGGCTACTGCACGGGCGGCGGATGCCGTTTGGACGGCGAGGCGCACCCAACGGACTTCGCCGCGACGCTCAGCGAGTGAGATTAGTCTCCTTAGCTCACACAGCAGTGAATGCATGAACATGCATGGGCTGTGAAGCCTATTGTGTGTTTTGATCGATGTTAAACGCGCTTGAACCACGCCACTAGCCGACAGATCAGTACTGGATGAGCGGGTGCACAGGCCAGACGCGCTCGGACTCGAGCTCGACGAACACGGGTGCGTCAAATACGTCGAGGAACTCGTCCACCGTCATGAGCTCCTCTCGCGAGAGCAGCCAGATCACGATCTCGTTGCCGGGCAGGCACATTTGGTCCGTCATGGAGAGGTTGGTGAGGCATTTGCGGATCTCGGCGGGCGCCATGGGGCCGATCTTCTTGACGAACTTCATCAGGTCCAGGAACGTGTCGACCACGCACTGGCGCAGCGAGTCGTCGCCCAGCTCGGCGTTGTTGTCGCCGCCTGGGCGGTTCGCGATCACCACCTTCTTGAAGTACAGCCCCTGCAGCACGCGCTCCGTGTGGTCGTCGCTGCTCGCGAGGATCCGCATGGACTTAGCGTCCAGGATGCACTGGCGCTGCAGCTGCTTGAGGATCTCCATGAACTGCTCGGCCGTTGTCTCGAGGAACACCACGACCGTTGACTCTTGGAGCAGCACGAGCCCCGTTGCGTCGAGCTGGAGCTTTTCCAGCAGCTTGGCGAAATACTCTTGCGTGCGCCGCGAATTGTCCACCGACGCGTCGACCACCTTACCGAGCACTACTGAACGAGAGAGGCACACGTCGAACTTGGCGGTCGTCTCAGTCGTCTCCGAGACCGCGTTGGTCTCGCCCTGTGTGTCTTCTCCTGCCGCTTGTTGCTGGAGCTGCTCCTCTTTCAGCTCCCGAGGTATGGGAGGGTTGACGAACGTCAGCACGTCCGACAGCGACGGCCCGAGCACTTCGAGCGCGTCGAACTGAGGCAGCAGAGCGTCTCCCGACGATGGCAACGTCGCCGAAGAGCCTTCATCTGCTGCGCGGGTGTCGCTATTGTTGGCACCCGCGGCCTCATTGATGACACGACGCGACTCGGACACAGCCAACGTCCGCGTGTCAGCCACTGAGCCCGACCGCGCCGGTGCGGCTGGGAACCGCTGGGTGGCCTGACGACCCTGCTTCTCCATGTTCATAAAACAGATCGCGAGATCAGAGTGAGCCGGCGGTTCGTAGTGATCGCCGCGACGGCTTGAACAGGCGCACAGACCACTCGGACGATCGACATGTTTTTTTGTTCAGGGCTATTTGTGCCTCGTTCGTCGCTCAGATGCGGCCCCCGAGTAGATTTAGCGTATGAGCATGCAGGCTGATCGCAAATAGCCGCTCTTGAACATCGAGAATGTCGTGCCGGAGCGATTCGCAACCCCTCCTGGCGAAACTCTGACCGTCTGCTACATTCGCTCAGTTCACTGTGTTCGACATGCCACTGGGGACGCGTATCGCTCCGGGCAAAGCCACTGATGCGCGGCAGCCGACGAGGGCGCGTGTGATCGCCGCTCGACTATGGAAATTCATGAACGCGCTGCGAGTCGAGTGCCCTGGCCAGTACTCGATGGCGAAGATGGCCACATTCGATCAGTTCCGACGCTCCACCTCACCGCGGGCGACTGTGAAGACGCTGATACTCGCGCCAGTGCCCGGATTGCTCTGGACACTGCTGATGGAGTGCACGCCGATGGGACCGACGGCGCTGCCGAGGTCGGCGTGGAACGTCTGCTGGCCGTGGGTGTTCCGCCATTTCATGGGCGGCTTCATCGGTTCGATCCTCACGCTGCGGCAGGTGCGCGAGTACATCCCGGCGATCCCGTTCCCCTGGTCGACGATCCTCCCGTTCGCGTTCTTCCAGGGGATCATCTGCATTGGCATCAACCTGGTCATCATGGCCGGAACCGACAGGTTCCCCGTCCCGTTCTCACAATTCACACCAATCCTCCCGATGCACATGATCGCCATCGCGATTGTTTGGCGGATGATCAGGCGGCAACAGCCACCGATCCCCAACATTCAGCAGCGATACCCGCAGGTGAACGATGTTGTGAACGCGCAGACGCTGCCCATCTTCTTGTACCCGATCTACGCGGCCGTCTTCATGCAGCTGAGCTCGCACTACCAGACCGCCTTTTCGCTCCTCATGCCCGTGTTTCGCAACGCCACACGGTATTTCATCTGGAAGAAGTCCATGCACGATGAGGACGTCGCGGGCGGCGCCACCTCGGCGTCAGGCCAGCTCTTCCACGTGCTGTTCACGGCTACATGTCTCCAGAACGCCAAGTCGCTCAAAACGCTCGCCGTGATCGTGGCGTGGGACGCGCTTTACGCTCTCTTTGCCTGTCAGAAGCTGCTGCAGACCGGCGTGGACGTCTCTTATCTCGGACGCAACTGGAAGAACCCGGGAACAAACGCTTCAGCTACTCAGCAGCAACCAGAAGAGACTCCGAGAGCGTCTGAAGTGACACATCCGGCGGAAATACCGGCATCACTTGGATGTTCGACAGTCGCCCCATCGAACGACAACATCTCCTTTGTGCTGACCGCGTTGAGGGAGATGGAAGTCGCCAGGGCGCTGGACGCGTCGGATCCGCTGCTGCTGCTGTCCAGCTACCACGCCTACCAGGTCGATTGGGTCACCGCGATCGCCGACAAGCTGCGCGCCAACCGCATGGACACGCAGCTGCTGTCCTCGCGCGAGAACTGCGACAGGATCCGCGCGGAGTGGCGGCTGCACCTGCAGACGTCCAAGCGCGCGCGTCGGTCGGCACAGCATCGCAGCGCGCTTAATCTGCTCGTCCATCACTCAATCAAGACCCTCAGCGGACGGTCAGCTCACAGAAGAGTGGGCACTTCAGGCACTCAGATCCAGCCGTCGTCATCCGCTAGGGACATCCCGATCGTGCTGCCGCCTCAACGGACCACGATACATACCTACCAGGCGAGCAACGACGTCCAGAGGACCGTCGCATTCGTCAACGAAGTGGGCTTCACGCTGCACAACACCGAGGTGCTACTGCTCCGGTCCTACGTGACCATCACCTCCATGCTCTTCTACGCCGTCTACATCCTGGTGGTGTTTCACCTGCCGAACCGCGCGTACTACCACACCATGAAGACCATGGACACACTGAACGCCACCTTCGACACAATACGCAGCCTGCTCACGGTCGCAGCCTCCGAGGCGGTCGCGCTCGCGCTGTACCTGGCCGTCATCCGTCGGCTACTGGGCTACTCGGGCCTGCAGCAGATCGCGTTCGTGCTCTCGTCGCAGTGCTGGCTCATGCAGGCGCGCTTCATCACGCTGCCTGTCATCATTCTCAGCTTCCCGCTGCACCACGCCGGCACCGATCTCGTCTACGAGTTCCACTGGGCCGACAACGCCACGGTCGTGTAGTCTCCATCAGTCAGGGCGGCTGACATGGTTCGTGATGCTGTCGAAGATATGACAGACGCTCGTAGCTGATAAGACTTCGTCACTGACGTGCATCCTCTGTTGGGTGGCACCTGTGCGCCAGCTCTTCGTCATTAGCCTCTGTCCCCGCTGCAAACGTGATCCTCTTCGAGTTCTGCTGCCAGCAGATTCTCCTGTCGACGAGTGGGTGAAGCCATTAGGCAACGACGTGGCATATCAGCGTCGCATGAATGCTTTAACTGCGTCTTCCTCTTCAGATTAAGGCTGCAGATCGTCTACGTGCCGATCATCCACGTCATTTTCATTTACCCTAGCACCCCGATACGACGGGGTGTGGCTCTTCAACGCTGCCCAAGAGGTGCTGCCGACCTGCCAATCCACATCACATGCGCTCAGAAGTCGACTGGCCGCCTCTCACCCCCGCCATGGGCCGCCTCCGCGCCGTCTACGTGCTCAGCGCCGTGCTCTCGGGCCTCCTCGTGACTGTCGCCGTGCTGTACGCGGCCGCTAACCCGCGCACCCAGCTCGAGACGCGGCTCGCCATCCACACGGCCGCCCTCGACGCCTTCCGCCTGCCCTTCACCGCCTACAGGGACGCCACTTGTACGTATCTGACAGATATCCTTGGGTGAGTGGAGATGGCGACGACTCACGAGCTGTGGTGACTGACAGCGAGCATACGACTGCAGCAGCAACTCCTATGACCCCAACGTGATCACAAAGCAATAGAGAGCTCCATTGTATGTACATGACCGGTCTAAACGCCTTCAATATGCTCCCAGAGCCACCGTGATCTCTCCGTCGGTCTTACACACAACCGTCTCGTGGTGGCTGATGCCCATCCGTCTTCGGTACTCGTCCCGCGTGAAGAACCACGTTGGATGCGAGAAGAATGACCAAAAGATACTGTTGCTTCTAGTGGGAAAAATTCGACTTCAACCCGAAAGGACGCAGTCCCCATCCCACCAAGATCCCATCTCATTCGTCAGCGTCCCCCCACGCGCGCGCGTTCTCTCCTTCTCCCGTGTCATTTCACTCGCCGCCTGGCATTTCAAGCAGTGGTTGACGGCAGCGATGGGTCGGCTGCGTGCCGTGGCCGTGTCGGCGACCTCGGGCGTGGGCTTCCTCACCATCCTGACCGCCTTTGTGCTCGCGCGGGTCAACGGCGTCTATTGCGGGGGGTTGCTCTGGCCCTTCCTCTCGGACCTCGGCCGCGGTACGTCCTTCCGTCTATCGCGTGGTTGTGTCGCTCCTGGTGTTCACTCACGCGTCGGTCGACAGACCCGCCAGGCTCGTACGTGCTCTTTTTCGGGCTCAACATCGTGGCGGTGCTCCTCGGGCTCACGTGGACCTTCAACCACGAGTACAAGCTGCCGTTCGTGCGGCGCAGCGTCGAGAGCGGTCAGATTGGGCGCGCCGTGCGCTCGCTCACGTACGCCAGCGGGGCCTTCGGCATTCTGGGCGCCTTTGGGCTGCCCGTTTTTGCTTCTTTCGCCGCGCCGCCGGCCATGCACGACTGCGCCGCCGCCGCATTCGTCGTGTGCGAGGCGCTCGCCATGCTCATCAACGTGCGTCCGCCCTCCTTGGGCTGCAGGTTTCTCACGGACTAATTCGGTCATTTGTTGCCTGCCGCAGACGTACCTGAACTACCGCATCTTCTTGGCCAAGCGCGACGAGATGGAGAGCGGCGTGTTCATCACGGATCGCTACGGACCGCGCAGCGTGTCCCGCATCCGTGCGAGCCAGCTCGAGGCCGTCAAGCGCTCATTCGTGATCGAGCTCGCCAGCGTCGCGCTCTTCACCATGTCCGTCGGCATCTATCTGCCCGTGCTGTACGACGATATGCCAGCCCCGCACCTCACCATTGCCGAGGTATGATTTATATATTCGCTTCGCGTGTGTTGGCTGGTTCCTCACGCTGCTGCTCTTACCGTGGGCATAGTGCGTCGCCAAGGGCCTCGGCGAGACGTACTGCTCGACGACCATGCGGCTCAACGACACGGAGACAAAACTCTGGAACTACGGTGTGTTCTCGAGCGATGCCATCGCGACAGACGGTTCATGGACTGACGCACGGGATCACATCCATCGCAGAGAACGACCTGGCGGTGCACCAGATGCGCGCGCTGGCGCAGCTCGGGTGCGTGCTCTCGCTGCTCATCTACGCGTTAAGCTTCATCGTGGACAACCGCGAGGACGGCGAGGAGATCGAGGGCGAGAAGGACCGCGTACCCGCGGCGCTGGGCCGACCGGGCACTTCACCGCTCTACTACACGCACAACCAGCGCGTGCGCGTGGTCCGGCGCGCCGCGAGCGAAGGCGGCACGCCGCGCCGGCCGCGCGCGCAGTCCAGCCCGTCCACGCGCCGGGAGAAGCGCGCGCACGGCGCTCTGCGCCCCAAGCTGCTCTCGGGACAGTCGGACGGCGCCATCGTGCTGTAGCGAGCCGCAGAGCTGTAGATACTAATGCGCTCCGAGTCCCTGTTTTGCGTTGGCGGGATCTGATAATCTACGTACCTGGATGGTGTATACCGATTGGCTTTGCATTTAGAAGTATGTATATTGAACATCCGGATAGCGTATAAACTTATACGAAAGTGTAGCCATAAATAGCTGCACAATGGAGCTCTTTGGCGCGCCGCACAATTAGACCACGCAAAGCTATTTGCGGCCGCCGCGGAGCTTGAGATCGCGTCTCTCGAACGCTGCGGCAGCGTTCTTGGGGCAGCAGACAGCCGGCGAGTCGGAGCCGTCGTTCCAGAAGCGAGCGGTAGTCTCCAGACGAGTGCTTTACGACTGATAGACTGATAGAGGGAAGGGCCATGTCGTTCCCGTTCCCGGCGAGCGGCACGCGCGTAACGACGCGGCACGTGGAGAAGCTGCAGGCGGACCGGCGGCGGCAGGAGGCGGAGCACACGGCGCTGGCACGGTTCGCGCAGAGTAACCAGCTGCAGGCGACTCACCAGCAGTCGGACGCGGCGGCGGCGACGCGGCGCCGGTCCAACCACATCGCGCAGCTGACGGCCGAGCGTGTACTAGATGAGTCGCGGCAGGAGCAGCAGGCGCAGCGCGCGCGCCAGTCGCGCGAGTCGCAGCAGAACGAGCAGCTCGCGCGCGCGCTCGAGGCGGCCACCAAGTCGCAGGAGCAGCGCGAGCGCGAGATGCAGCGCATCTGCGAGGCCAGCGAGGAGCTGCGCGAGCTCGAGGCCTTCCTCAAGACGGCCTACATGAACAAGGACCGCGCGGCGCAGCAGCTCGAGAGGGAGGCGCTGCGCGCCGCCGACCGCGCGCGCGAGGCCGCGATGGAGCAGCAGATGGAGTACGACCGCCAGCGCGCGCTCGTGGACATGCAGAACCGTGAGCTGGCGCGCCGCGCCGAGGCCGTCCAAGCCAAGCAGGGCATCCAACAGCAGATGCTGCAGCGGCAGGACCTGCGGCGCGAGGCGCAGAGCGAGGCAGAGGCCGAGCGCGCCAAGGTGGAGCAGATCATGCGGCAGATCGAGCTCGAGGACGCGGCCGAGATCGCCAAAAAGCAGGCACAGCGAGACGTGACGCGCGAGATGATCGAGCGCACGCAGCGCGAGCGCGAGGCCGCGGTGCAGGCACAGCGAGAGCAGGCCCGGCTGCAGGAGCAGGAGATCGAGGCGTACCGCCGGCGCGTAGAGGAGCGGCTGGCGCTTGCGCGCGCGGTCAGCGAGGTCAAGAAGGCGCAGGAGGACGCGCTGTTCCGGTCGGTGGAGGCCGAGATCCAGGCCAAGCGGCGGCAGGAGGAGGAAATCGAACGCCTGCGCGACGAGCTGTGGGAGGAGGAGCTGCTGCAGAAGAAGCGCGCAGTCGAGGAGGAGAAGGCGCGCGCCAAGCAGCAAGCCAAGGAGGACATGATGACCAGCAACGCCATCCAGATGCGGCTCAAGCAGGAGCTGGTGGCGCGCCAGAAGGCCGAGGAGGAAGCCTTCAACACCATGCTCCAGCAGAAGTTCCAGTCCGAGGCGCGCCGCGAGATGGAGATGGCCGTCTTCCGCCGCAAGCAGCGCGAGCAGTTCCAGGAGGAGATCGCGCGGCACCAGGCGCTCAAGCAGCAGCTGCTGCGCGAGGAGCTCGAGCGCGAGCGCCGCGAGAAGGAGAAGGACGAGCAGGAGGAAGAGTTTCGCCGCCAGGTCGTCGCGCAGGCCAAGCAGCGGCTGCTGCAGGAGCACGCCGACGTGCTCAAGGGTTTCATGCCCGGCGGCCCGATCCGTGCAGCAGTCATGGGCCGGCCCCCATCCTCCTCGTCATCAAGACCTGGATCCAGCTCGCGCTCGAGTCTCTTTCGCTAGCGGCGGCAGTGGCGTCGAACTATATAATCTTGAATGGATGAACACGATCGGAGAGAGCAAAGAGCGTGTTTCTGGCAGCTTTTAACGTTAGTCTTGAGAGAGAGAGAAGTGAGTAAGAGAGAGAGATGCAGGCTCGTCCTCGCCCAGGAGCGCTGAAGTGCCTGTCTACCGGAAGAGCTTGAGCGAGCGGTCCATCGAGGCCGAGGCAAGGTAGCTACCGTCGGCGGCGAAGGCGACGCCCGTGACGGCGGCCTTGTGCTCGTCGAAGGTCTGCACGACGGCCCAGTTGTTCTTGGACTGCTCGTGCAGCACCTGCACCGAGGCGCCGGCGCCGACGGCCAGGAACGTGCCGCTCGGGTCAAACTGCAACGCGCGCACGGCGGCTTTCTTCTTCTTGTCGTCGCCCGAGAGATCGATCTCAAAGAAGCTCGCGGCCTTGCGCAGGTCCCAGAGCTTGACGACGCCGTCGTCGGCGCCCGAGGCGAGATGGTACCCGTTTTCCGAGAAGGCGAGCGCGTTCACGGGCGCCGCGTGGCCCTCGAACGTGACCACGTTGGCCAGCGTGTTGACGGCCCACATCTGCACGAGCTTGCTCTTGGCGGCCGTGCCGAAGATGCCGCCGTCCGGGTGGAAACGCACGCTACGCGTTTCATTAACGCTCTTGGCGCTCGAGGCCGCCGCGACCTCGCCCGAAAGCGCGTACCGCGCCAGCAGCTTGCCGGTGTGCACGTCGTGGAAGCCCCAGGTGGCGTCCAGCGCGCCGCCGAGCACGTAGTTGCCCGTCGGATGGATGGACAGCGCCGCGACGGCGTCGTCGTAGCCGTCGAAGGTCGCGCCGGCGTGGTATGAATCGTCGTCGGCGCGCATCCAGAGCTTGAGCGTCTTGTCGTGCGCACCTGTGACGATCAGGTCGGCGCTCGGGTGGAACTCGACGGCCGCCACCTTCTTGCCGTGGCCCGTGAGCGTGGCCTCGAGCTGCTGGCGCTGCGTGTTGAACACCTTGACGTGCTTGTCCACGCCAGCTGTGGCCACGCGCTCGGGCTGCTTGGCGTCGACGGCCACGGCCAGCACGCCGGGCTTGTCGGCGTCGTGCAGCGTGTGCGTTGACTTGAGCGCCCAATCGGCGATGCCCGCGAGCCACTCGGCGCGGCGCGGGGCCTCACGCTTCTTGAAGTCCTTGCGGCGCTTGGCCAGCTCCTTTTGCTTGGCCTCGACGGTCGCGACCACCTCGGGCGCGAGCGCGGCGCCGTCCGCGGCCATGTCGACGTCCTCCTCGTCCGTCTGCGGGCTTGCGCGCGCCGCCAGCTTCTCGCGCAGCGCCGCGTTCTCGGCGTTGAGCCGCGCGATCACGCGGCAGGCCGCGTCGTGCTGGTACAGCGCGTGCGACAGCTCCTGGCGCGTTTGCTCCAGGTGCTTCTTGAGCGCGAACGTCTCGAGCATGGCGGCGTCCCACTCGCTCTGGAAGAGCCCCAGCAGCTGCGGGATGCTCGCGCCCTCCAGCTGCGGAGACGCAGGCGCCTTGTCGGCGGAAGAAGATGCGCCGGACGAGTGGAAGCGCAGCGGCAGCAGGTCCGCGTCGGGGTCGATCTCGTCGCCCGTGACGGGACAGCGGCGCTGGTTCTGCTCCAGGTACTTGAGCAGCAACCGCTTCTCGAAGACCAGGCCCGATTTGAGCGCCACCACGGGCTCCTGCGGCACCTGCCCGCTCAGACTGCACAGCATCCTGTCCGTCACAGACAAAGCCGTGGAGGCGTAGAGAGAGACGTAGAGACGTAGAGAGAGGCGTCGGTCCTTCGCGGCGGCGCTTGCGTTCTTGGATTGGAGGGGGGGACAGCGCCCAAAGGGTGGCCACCAGCCGCTCCCCGTAATTTATGCGAGTTAGTTCACCGTTTCTTGTAAATAGAGTGAGAATACTGAAGTAACCAGTAGCTTCAAGATAGATATGGCGTATTGCCGTAGTTTAAACCGTGTATTGCAAGATCGAGTGCAAGTGATCGACTTAAACGGGGTACTACATGTTACAGGTTTTATCATATATTATCAGATTCAGATATTATACTCAGACGAACAGGTGTGCTGTCACACAACAAACGCAGCATTCGACACCTCGAAGCGAAGGATCCGACTGCCTGCTGGCCTTCATGGCGGGCGTCTCGGGCGATGAATCTGCCCCTGGGCGCCGCCTACGCGTGGCCATGTGCTGCGACTTCTTCTACCCGCGGCTAGGCGGCGTGGAGATGCACATGTGGTCGCTGGCGCAGTGCCTTTTGCGCCGCGGGCACAAGGTCGTGGTGCTCACACACGCCATCTCGTCGGGCGACAAGGCCGCCAAGCTGCCGGCCCAGCGCGCGGGCGTGCGCTGGATGACTAACGGGCTCAAGGTGTACTACCTGCCCATCACACCCGTGGTGGACAACGTGACGTACCCGACGTTCGTGGGCCACCTGGCGCTGCTGCGCACCGTCCTGCTGCGCGAGCGCATCCAGATCGTGCACGGCCACCAGGCCACGTCCACGCTCATGCACGAATGCCTCATGCACGCCAAGGCGCTGGACGTGGGCCTGCGCACCGTCTACACGGATCACTCGCTCTTCGGCTTCGCGGACGCCGCCAGCGTGCACCTGAACAAGCTCATGAAGTTGTCGCTGTCCACCGTGGACCACGCCATCTGCGTCTCGCATACGTGTCGCGAGAACCTCGTGCTGCGCGCCTCCATCCCGCCCGAGCGCGTCTCCACCATCCCCAACGCCGTCGACGCCGCCAAGTTCACGCCCGGGCCGCCAACCGAGCGCTCCCAGGACACCATCAACGTGGTCATCATCTCGCGACTGGTCTACCGCAAGGGCATCGACCTTGTTGGCCGTGCGATCGCGCTCGTCTGTGCGCGCGCGCCGCACGTCAACTTCATCGTCGGAGGCGACGGCCCCAAGCGGCTGTTGCTCGAGGAGATGCGCGACAAGCACCGACTGCACGACCGCGTCGAGCTGCTGGGCGCCGTGCCGCACGTGCAGGTGCGCGACGTGCTGCGCCGCGGCCACATCTTCCTCAACAGCTCGCTGACCGAGTCATTCTGCATCGCAATCCTCGAGGCCGCCGCCTGCGGACTCTTCGTCGTCAGTACGCGCGTGGGTGGCGTGCCCGAGGTGCTGCCGCCCGACATGATTCAGTTCGCGGCCGAGCCGACGCCTGAGGCGCTCGCGGACGCTGTGCTCGCGGCCGTCGACCGGCTGGCGGCCGTCGAGGACATGGAGCAGCAGCGGCAGAGCTTTCACAACCGGGTCGCCGCCATGTACAGCTGGGATGACGTCGCTGAGCGCACGGAGAAAGTGTACGAGCGCATCATGACCCAAGCGCCAGACGCGCCGCTGCTCCACCGCCTACAGCTGTACTATGCGCTCGGACCTGTCGCCGGCGTGCTCGCATGCGTGCTGGTGGCCGTGCTGCACCTGTACGCGCGGTGGCTGGAGGTGCAAACGCCCGCCTCCTCGATCGAGCGCGCCGTGGATATGCGCCCGTGCCGGACTCACAATGGCGATGGCAATGACGAGAAGCAGCGAGAATGAGGGCGGAGACAACAGAGTGAGTAAATAAAGGGATGATAAAGACAAGCATCGATGTCGGAACAGAACGCGATGAGCTGCATTCTGCATCAGGAGGTCAGGATGGCCTCGTTGCCGTTTTTACGCAGCGGGAAGCTGAAGATAAAGAGCGATAACGAGATGCACTTGGCCATGAAGAGTATGGACTGCGACGACAACACGAAAACGAGCAGCGAGACGCCTGAGATCGCGAATCGGCGGTAGATCAGTGCCGTGTAGACCGCAGCGAAGGCCAGCTTAGCACAGTACAGCACGGCGTTTCGGAAAAGCGCGTCTTGGACGTCTTCAAACAACCTCATGGCCTCCATCGTGAGGAAGAAGCGGCGGTTCGGCAGCCAGAAGACCACGGTGATGTAAGCACCTGCGGGTACAGCAGCAACATGTTAGTTTGGTGGCATCGATGGCGACGCTTGCGGCTATGGTGCTCGGTCTTACCGTGGACCAGGATGATGATCGTGGTGACGTACGAACGCAGCAGAAATGCCTCGCATGAATGCAGCCTCTCGCAAGTTTCCACAACGCGCGCGACCTGATCGGGGTCACTTCCGTCTCCAACCAAAGCGCTGCTTGCTTGGCGGATGGTCTTGGAGCTGACGCGAACTCTCATCATAGTGCTGTCAGGTCCATTTGACGACTCGGCAGGAACAACTTGACGTCGACTACAACATGTTCGAGTGCGCTTGTGCCTCTTAGTGCCTTCTCCAGTCGAGTCTGGTGGCAGTGTGTGGAGCGCTCGGAATCGATCGTCTTGGTACCGGTGGTAGGTCGACAGCACGATGGTCGGGTTGATGTAGCCCAGCCGTCGGACGAAGTTGTCGTCCGCCAACATCTCCATCACTGCCGACAGCTCCTCGTCACCGCGTCTCAAGCCCGGTAGATGACTCTTACACGCAAGTAGCTGGCAGTTGAGGAGCGTTTGGAGCGTGTTGAATACCAACATGATCGCGAGCGTGTGGGTTGACTTGGCGTTCTGCAGACACGTGGGAATGTAGAGCACGTGGAAGAGGTGCCCAGACGCTGACGAAATGACGCCCGCGAGGTCTTCGTCATCGTAAGCAACTCGCCACTGCAAGACTCGGACGGACAATCGGAGGGGGACCAAGATGAGTGAGAACCAGAGTTGCTGGCGGGCGCTCAACTGTGAGAAGACGGCCGTGTAGATGGGGTGCATCCATATTGGAAGCGTCTGCACCAGTTGCAGGTTCTGCACAGTGTGCGTCTGCCTCGCACACTCCTGCGACTCATTCCCTGGCGATCGTGGGCATTCATTACGCTGAAACGACCTAAGGACCGTCTCTGCGGTCACGGAGGCCGGGATTGAGCCGACGAGCACAGAGAACGTCACCGAGAAGATGTCGGCCGCAATCATGATGATGCAGTTTGTGAGGACCATCGCGCTGGCGACACCGGTACTGAAGATGAACGCTCGCCGACACGTTAATTTGAATTCGGACATATACTCGGCCCACTCATATAGTGACGCCACACCTCCGAGCATATTCGCGGCGATCATTCGCACTTGGAACGCGCCCGAGCTTCGCCAGCCAAGGGCTGGGTCGGCCAGTGGGATGCACTCGACCAGAAGCACAGCCAAAGCACAAGGTATCGGAGAGAGAAACACGATCGCGACGATGTGGACGCAGCTCGTCGTCCTGCGGAAGCGGTCAAAGGCGACCAGCTTGCTGAGCGAGAACCTCCCGTCCGGTGTGAACAGAATCAGAGGCCAGGCAAGCGCGGAGGCTACTCATGCGATGCGCGCCCTGCACGTCGCGACGTGCAGTTGACGTCTTGATCGGAATTCTTGGTCACGTTCTGGGTTTATGGACTGTGATGTGACTACTGTGAGGGATGGAACAACCGCTGAGGCGCTCAGAGGGCGAACGACGACCATTCTGCTCTAAGCTCGCGATGTGGAGGGCCTCGACTCATCAAACTGCGCTCAGGGTGGCTGTTCTTGCCGGTCGGTGTTGCTGCGCAGTGCACGCCTCTCGTGCTTAGTGAAAGATGAGCAGAGGTCGTGACTAAATCGAGCCACGACGTGGGCGTGGACAGACAGTTACTGTTGAAGGCGCTAATTATGTTAGCGCTAGTGGTGTGCAGCACTCATCGATCCCATCCTGTTAGAGCGCATGCCCTCCCTTCCTGCTCTTCATGGCGTTGTCTCGTGTACCATTATGCAGTTGGCTATGGCCAAAGGTGAGCATCTCCGTGATGACCGGAAGGTTCGCTGCAAAGCGTCCGAGGGTATCGTGGTCTGTCCTCCAAATCCATGGCCGGATCGCTCCGATCGTCAGCCCGCATTTGCTGTTTGGAAAAACTGCTCTGCAAGATCGCGGTGGGCGTCACCACCGGCAATTGCTATTTCTACTACTGCTGTCGGCAAGGCGTCCATATTGCGCAACATCCCTTTCAGCTCTTGACGACCCTATTCTGGTATTGTTTGTCGGCATGAGTCAAATGAGTCGAAGCCGACAGAGTCGGAGGTAATTCGGTCGGCGTCCACTTGGTGACGATGGTGGGCTCGAAGATCGTTCGGCCGGAAATGGGGCTATTCTCTGGGCAAGATGGTCTGAGCACTGGCGAGCTCGACGACGGCCAGCGTGTGCACGTATTGTGTGGTGATGCTAATAGTGACGAGATGGGGAGGGGAGGCAGCACGCAAAGCACCACATGACGCAAGCTGCACTCGTTCCTCGGCAGGCATTCCAGCCGGGTGTTAGACGACATGCCTACATCGGCGCTTGGTTGCCACCACTCGTCGGGGTTTCGCAACCCAAGGGACGAGGAACCTGCCACCGACGATGGTGTCCCTGCTCCCATGAGGCGCGAGCGTGGCCATGAGCAAGAGCCACACCGGGTGTCAAGACGAGCTTGCGTATTGCCGGAGCGAGTGACAGCGAGGGCCAACGTAGTTCGAAAGTACCAGCGTCTCGGTGAGGATATCAACACCTTTGGTCGGTCTGGCCTTGTGCTTGTGCCACTTCAACCTGTTATCTGGGGATGTCCCCGGAATAATGGGGACGTGGAATCTCCAGCATCATTCTTAGCTGGGACATGTGACGCAGCATCATAAACCAAGCAAAAGCGCGAAGAAAGACCACGGATTGGCCAAAAACATGACCTACGACATATGATTGGCTGAAACTCCGTCCTCTGGACGACAGATGTGCGTCAGGCGACGCGTCCGCTCGCCCCATAACCAAGTGCCAAGAATAGGTCGCGCCATTGACCACCAGGGCCTCTCCTTCTCTCCATCGGTCCACACTATTCGATACAGCACGCGCCCAACCCTCTGCAGCCATGACCGAGAGCGCAGTGCTCGTAGCCAGCCACCAGCGGGACGACGCCGCCAGGGCCACGCCGGCGCTGGCGCCGCGGAAGAAGCAGTCGCCGACGGACATGCACGTCGACCGGCGAGCGGTCGCAGCCATGGACGACGTCGCGCACAGCTGCAGCCCGCTGCTCCAGTCCCGCGTGGGTCGCGACAAGCAGCGCTACGACGGACACACGCGGCTGCTGGCGTGCGTCGTGCCCACGCGGTCGACCGCCGACGCGGCTGGGATCGAGGTACTGCTCATCTCGAGCGCCAAGCACACGGACGAGTGGATCCTGCCCAAGGGCGGGTGGGAGAGCGATGAGTCGATCGTCGAGTGCGCGCTGCGCGAAGCGGACGAAGAGGCCGGCGTGAGTGTGGAATCCGTGTGCTAGACATGATGGTGATGAATGTTTGGCTAACATCGGGTGCTTATGATCGTCAATGGGTGCAGATGGCTGGCCCAATAGTCGCGGAGCTGGGGCCGCTCGACTTCGTGAGCCATCGCGGGCACCCGTGCCGCTTCTTCGGCTTCAGAATGGAGGTCACGCACGTCTACAGCGACTGGTCCGAGAACTCCCGGCAGCGGCAGTGGGTGCGTATCGTTCTGCAGGCTCGTGCTACGGATACGATCAGTGGCTGATCATTGCTGCGTTCTTCTGTGTTCAATGTGCGGCGATCGAACGTGCAGGTGCTGCTGGACGAGGCCAAGCGCCTACTGCGGTGTCGGCCGGAGCTGCTCGAGATGCTGACCCGCGCGACGGCAGCATAATAAATTAATTGGAAATACTTACATTCGAGTTTCAATATTGCTCGTGACGTCTTCCAATAACGTTTTTGTTTTCACTATATGTATTTTGTACTCTCAATTTGTTGATCAATAATTGTGAATGTGAGCATTACCATTTCTGAGGCAAGCCATTCAGTGGACGATGGACGCTGCGCCGCACTTGCAGCACCGGTGCAGCCCTCGACACTCCTTAGTGACATGTTCACCAACTGGATCGAGTTCGATACACAGCGCTAGACGATCTACGGTGCAGCACCATGCTGGGCTCCATCCTGATGCCTGCCCGATCACCACAGTCTGCGGAGACCATGTGGGCGTTGCTAACTGATTGGTCGCTCTCGACGACGCCGCGGCCTCCAGACGGATGCATCAGAGCGAATGAGGGCACCAATACACTATCATAAGGGAACGGGGACCCACAAACGCAATGCAATGCACCCAGACAACCCAGTTTTACTCGCACCGGCGGAGTCGAAGTGAGCACTTTGTCACTCGGGCAAATCAGACCGCGGTCGTGCGCACTGAACTGGCCACTGCGTGCCCGAAACTGGTCATTAACTATACGGTACCCGCCCTGCACGGGATCACCAATACACTCAACGGGCTGGAGATAACAGAGTGAATCAGTTGAGTGTCACCACTCAACAACAGAAAATCCAACCAAGTCCTGGTTTGGTGCATTCTCTACGCCATTATATTGTATCGCCATGCACGGGGAAAAACCCAGCGGGGAGGATTGCTTGCTCCTTGTGGCACAGTGTCATCCGCTATGTATGATGCTCGCGCGCGCCGCTCTTCAGGATCGCCGCGTGGGACTCTGGCCGGGCGACCAAAGGGGAGTGGGCTGTTAGCTACGGTACAGAACACACCGGTGCACCGCGACGACCGCACGCTGCTGATTCCATTCGGTCGTCCCGGTCCGATCGCACCATGGGTCTACGTTCCGATACAGACGCGAGTAGAAGGGAGTTGTGTTGGATCGGCTGCCAGTCGTGCGGTTGTCGGTTGTGGAAGCGCGCGGGTAGTTCACACCACCCGCGCGTGCTCGTGGGCACGCGCACGTGTAGGTGCGTCCACGAGACGTAAAGAACCGAGGTAAAGTTAGAGCACGAGGTGAATGCTCACGCCAGGGTAAACAAACAGCGCGGTGTTCCCATATTCAGGGATCGTTACGCACTATTTAGACGACATGCTTTTCCGTCGTTAAAGGCGATTGATCGCCCCGCACTTCAAGAAATGCAGGCTGAGTTGAAGTGACAAGTTACAGAATTCGAGGTTCTCGACTCTTTGACCAGAGAATCGGGAAGCAAGCAAACCCATGCGACTGACCAGCCTGGTACAGTAAATTATGGCGACATTCCTACGCAATAACATGACAATGACTTGATAATTGTATGGTGCGCTGACGCAACTCTACCGTTTGAACTGGTTGACAGCGCGGGCTTCCACGCCCACGCGCGCGCATGGAGACCGTCGGCAACTAGTCGCAATGTAGCAGCCGGCCCCCTAGGTTGGTTGGCTGGGGAGTCGCGCCCTCCTGGCGCCACCGCGTCTTAAAGTCGATCGGTCCGTTTTCCATTCACAGTTCGCCCCAAAGATCTCTTCTGACCAAGAGTGTGTTCTGCGGCGTGGTCCGTACATTTTGACTTGGTATTTGCATAGAACAGGAACGTACGGCCCCGGCTTATTCGACACTCGACACACGATAAATATTTCCAGGCTTCCAGGTCCACTGTACTCTTCTGCCGGCACCAACACACTCCCCTACCCGCGACCATGCGGAAGAGCCAGTCGGACCATTTCGAAAGATGGCCGGTCTTTGCAAAGCGTGATTTATCCTCGCTTGCACCGCGAAAAAAGAGGATTATCGCGAAAGGAACGATTTTAGAAAACGAGACTAGATTTAGAATGCAGCGCAATCTTTACGGCGGAATTACTTGTGTCCGATTCGGTTGCACCACAGAATAATACCAGCATTCGCATAACAGAGAAATATTGCCTCCTAAAGTTGATTCCTATATGAAAAACCGGCACTAAAATCCAGTAGTTTTGATCAATATTTTCACGATTAACATAAACATAGGAGCGTTTGGGATGTCCACTCGGAAATCCAAATTCCGGTCCGATTGGCGGCATAAACCCGTGACCATTGACTCGATCGCATCATGCGATTCACATGACTACAATTTCAGAATAATCCACGCACAGTGATGCTCGGTTTGCGTAGAGTGCCACTCGTAAATACGCGTGTATAATAAAGCACTGTAAAGATAAATTTATTCGAAATTTAGAGAATTGGCCTTGTCTGCGGTTGACTTGAGATTAAGCGTCACTTTAACTTAATCCGTTTTCAGATGCGACGGCAGCGGCGGGACAAGCGGTACAAGATTGGAATGCCCAGCCAGGCAAGTCAGATCCAGTGTCGGCTTGTCGCGGGCATTGCTGAGACGTCGCGTGGTGCCATCGCAGGCTGCCAGCGGGTCCCATCGTGCGCGTCTTTTTGTCAGCCAAAGTCAAGTACAGTGCTTTAACTGCACTGTTGTAAACCTGATCAGACTCCTCTCGTATTCCCTTACTGTAATCCACAAGTTGGCGTTTTGGCCGTATAGTTTCCATTGACGACGGCTCGGCCAGTCGATCCGACAGGTCAACCGGGGGGTTTCGATTTTCTTCCATCCTTGGATCTTCTGCTATTCTCTGTTTCCCGATACTTTTGCTCAGCAAACAGCAGTGATGGCGTTTTTTACATTTGATTTGAAATCGCTATTTCGGCGGTTGAAAATAGCAATTGGGCGGAAAGGTGGTGTACGTGACGAGCCAGGTTTTTTATACAAACGCCAAGTTGTTTGCGCCAAGTAAAGACCTGGCTGCCTCACACCAATGAAACGCCTGCTGACGTGTCGGCTTTGTGGGTTGTGGTTGATTGGACTGCACTTGGTGCTTGGCGATCAGATGGCCCGTTAGTGACGCCTTTAGCTAATTTAGCTAATAAAATGGGCTGTCATCGCCCTATTTTCCTGTTTCAACCCGCACGATGGGTGCCAGACGTTGGCCGTCATTTTTTTTCGGACAGTTCTGTGTAATCAGCGTTTGGGGTTTTTGATTGAATGTGGCCCAGCCAGAGCGTTTGAGCAGTGTATGTGCGGAGTTGGACGAGGAGGCGAGGACGAAGCCGCCAACTGTAGAACACCTCAGAACGAAGAGTACTTGGTTCGAGTATGCCGACAATTATAACTTGCAGACTATGACGGCGCGTGTAAAAAAATCGAAACTTTTTCTCAGCGCGTGTCTTTTGCTTCGATTTTGTACAGTACGCCCCGCAGAAGGTCAGTCGCGGGTAGGGCAGTTCAGCGCAGAAGGTGGGAACGAGCTCGTCTCGTCTGATCGCAGTGCTCGTCGTCGCGTCGTCGTCCGATCGCGCCGCGAGTACCGTCAGCATACATTCCGCAAGTGAACCCGCGCCGGTCCTCGCTCCTTGGTCCTTGTAGGTGCTAACCTTCCGCCCGCCCGTCTCGGCCTCATTATCGGAATTCACTGCTGAGAGAACAGTCCCGGCCGGTGACCCGCTTCTCCCCAATTGGTTCCCGTTCCATACTCACTTTAAGTACAAGCGACCGGACCAGCAAGCAGCAGCACTCGCACCTCGAGCCGGTAGATCTCCACGTCTACTGCGCTAGCGTTCCCCCGGCGAAAACCCCAGAAAAAAGCAAGATGCGTCCGCGTACCAAGAGCGTGGTCTGCGTGCGCGAGTACTTCCGCCAGGACGGCAGCGGCGCGCCCGAGAACGAGGACGACAGCGCCAGCGAGGAGGACAACTGGATGGCCATCGCCATGCGCGGTGCGCCCTCTTCCTCGTCCGCGAGGAAAGCGCGGCGCCACGCCAAGGTGATGGCTGTGCCCACGACCAAGTACGGCGCCATCCCGGCCGTGGTCAAACCCGGCAACAGCAAGCGCGTGCGCACGTCGACGCTTGACAGCTGGGAGGGCACCGACATCGAGGACGAACTCGAGACAGACGACGAGAGCGACGACGACGAGGACGTGGACGGCATCCCACGCATCCGCACGTGCAGCCACGAGCGCCGCATCAGCTTCGAGGACGACGTCAAAGTGGTCGAGATTCCGGCACGCTCCAGCTTCGACGCCGAGTACAAGAAGCGCGTCTGGTACACGTCCGAGGAGCTGCGCCAGCTCGCCTACTAGGGGGCTCGGCCCCCAGCCGCTGCCGCCAGGACCCATGCGGACCTCTCTAGGCGCGATCGATGCGAAGATCAGCGGCCTGGAGCCAAGACTCGGGCGGCGGCAATGGCGGCGGGCAACTCTCGGCCGGCCCGTGCCACTCTCTCATGACCTCTCTCGCTCGAGAGAAACGAAGATACAGGAGTAAAGTGGGCGAGCGCGGCGGCAGGCGACGCAACGCAGCAGCAGCAGTAGCAGCAGCAGCAGGACGCGACCGACGGAGGGGCGCACTTTATTTATTCTGATCTCCGGCTCCTCCTCCTTCGAGAGAGAAGAAGAGAGCGGCGCGAGTGGATGGACCGGCCCCGAGCGGCGGGCGAGCGGCGGCAGGAGAGGTGGAGCCCGAGTCCGAAGGAAGGACTCACAAGCGGGCCGCCTCTCCGTTCCCATGCCGCCGCTGTCTCCGCTCGATAGCAGCGCCGCGTAGTTATTATGTGTTGTGTCTGTACCAGTCGACTTTTTCTCCAGCCAAAACACGATGAAAAGCATTCAAACAACACTCTATGTGTCCACGTTCTCGTTTTCATCAATGGCAGTGGATGGTGATCACCAATGTAGATGAGGATGAAGCGGCGGCGACATCTCCATATCGAGTCGAAGGTGTCGGCAATGCTCATTAAGTATTGATCACCCCCCCTCCCGAAACGACCAAGTCAAAACAATTGCACAGTGTACTCACTCGTGTTAGCATCCAGTCCGTCACCGCCGTTGCGTCTCTGTTGTTCAGTATGCGACTGGCTTCTCCCGCTGACTCGTCTGCGGGGTGCAGTCGCCCTTAACTCAGTATGCTCACGACAAGTGGAAGCTGCCCTGGCCCTCGCGGATGCAGTACAGCAGCCGCTCCTTCATGACGGCGCGCGTCGAGTACTCGGGCAGCTTCAGGTAGTTGGTGCACGTGGATGCGGACGGCAGCACGGCGTCGTTCTCGACGCTAGCGCTGTGGCTCTCGGGCAGCTTACGCACGACTGTGAGCTTCGGCTCGAGCTTGGCGAGGCCACCGCGCGGCAGGCGGTTGGCTCCCGTCACGAAGCGCACGAAGTTGCGCTGCTCGTCCACCGACAGCTCGCACAGGATCGCCACCAGGTCCGCGATCGCGCGCGACTCGCGAGTGTATCCGTGGTCGCACACCATGTGCTCGCGCAGCTCGTGGCCCTCGCGGTCCCACATACTGCCGACGGCGCTCGCGTCGGCGCACAACGTCTCGAGCTCGCTTACGTCAAACACTTCGAGCATGGTGGCGCAGGTGCCGCTCGTGTCGCCGCGCTTGCCGCAGATCTGCTCGAACCCGCGGCGGAACGCTTGGACCTGGCGTCGGATGGTCGTGTCCAGCAGGAACCGCAGGTTCAGCTTCACGTACTTGAGCAGCGAGTCGAGCGTCACGCTCACGTCGGCACCGCCGGGCACGAGTGGGATGGTCTCGTCGCCCACAAGCGTGAACGACAGACACATGGAGTCCACTTCAGCAGCCTTGTCGCTCGCATCTCCGGCGTCGTCCTTTAACTTCGTGAGGCGGTACAGATATCGAAGCGACGTCGCGACAGTCGGGTCGAGCTCGGTGAGGAACGCGAGCGACGTGTCGACTGAGACTCCGTCTCCAACCAGCGACTCGCCCCGGAGCGCACGTAGGAACGGGCGCGACAGCGGCAGATTGAGCAGGCGCTCATCGAGCAAAGCTTGCCCGACAAATCGTCCCAGGAACGTGAACCACGCAATCACGTCCTCGAACGCCGCCGCCTCTCCGGTTAGTTTGTGCTCACCAGCCACGGCAGGCTTCGTCTCTTCTTCTGCCAACGGAGACGCACCATCAACCGCGTCGGGACGGAAATACGGCCGCGGGAAGAGCCCAAACGGCGCTGAAACAGCAGGTCCACCACCGACCTCGCTGCTCAAAAGTGACGACTCGGCGAGGTAGCTGAGAGATTCGACCTCGGACTCAAGTACCTCGGGACAGCGCGGAACCGCATCAACGAGCAACTCCACGTCGCTGCGAGTCAGCACCGACGACAGCACCTTGAGCGGTGTTCCCTCACACAACGGCGAAACGTGCTTGGTCACGGCACGGTAGTCACGCTCGTACATACGCCGCCCCGACCGCGCGATCATGCGTTCTCCATCCATCTCGACAATGCCAGCATCAGTTCCGGGAAAGTTGACAGTCTCGCAGTGCGCACACTGGAGAACAGGGTGGTTGATCTTGTCAACGCCTCGCGGGAACACCTTGCCAAGATACTGCACTTCTTCGTCACTTAAGATCCACCACTTGAGCTGACTCGAGTGCGATTCTTCGGTGGATGAGGAGGATGGCGACGATTCGGCAGGTGAAGACGGCTCGTCACTGCTCAGCGCTCCCGCGTCTGCCGAACCAGTTGCAGCCGCAATAGCCGAACACTCGCACAATGACGCCGCTGCCAACCAGTCGTGTTCATCAAGACACGACGCGCACTGTGGAACAGACCGCGACGTCGTAGGAGTCGCCTTTGCAACAGCACTTTCATCTAACTGATTCTTGAGGTTACTTGGGCCAGGTGCAACGGTGGCTTCAGTGGCTTCTGCATTCTCACTGGAACCGTCATCACGCGCGTCAATCTTCTTCTCATGCGTCAGCAACTGGTTGTGAAGCGTACAGCTAGGCACTCGGATGCGTTTGCAGTTTTGGCAATGGTAGACGGCGATGCGATGGTAGCCGCGCACAGGCAGCGACGCTCGGGCAGCAGCAACTTCGTCACTCGATCGCTTCTCCACCTCCAGCTCGGCATCATTGGTAGCTACCGCTTGATCCGCCGGGTCGTCGTCCCGCCACATCATCAAGCGCTTCGACTGGATCTCCTCACACACGAGCGTGAAAAACTCGGTCGTCGGACCGAGTCCCGTACCAACTTCGCCCAGGAACTCGATCTCAATGACGGCCTTCTTGCCACCGTAGATCGCCAGCAGCTTCTTGGCCGATTGAAGCAGCCGCGAGCGCGCGACACGAACTTTCAGGCGCGGAAGCTTGACCATGCGAGAAATATTGGTAAGCGCCGCAGTGCGCGACCGCGCGGTTCCGGTGCCATCCCGAGTGCGTCGTCGGCTGCTTCCTGACGATGGCGACGCTGCGGGCTCTTCCATCACGGCTCTTTTCCAAACTGTCCGGCAAAGGTACTGGATAGCGCGCGACGTGCCGCACATCGTCACGTACATGAAGTGGTAGCGGGTCTCAAAGTCGAGAGCGAACGAGAACTCATGAACCATGCGGAAGCTCCACTCTGGGAGTGCATTGGTCACCACTCGCACGGGCTGCATCAACGCGCGGTTCACCTGGAGACTCAAGAAACTGTTCACGAACATGTTCGAGTCCAGCAGCGGAGACACGGATGTCTCGTCACGATTCAGCGGACCGACGCAGTCTCGGATGAGCTTCAGGAGTTGCAGTAGATCCCACACGTCGTCCCACCACAAGTCGTCCAGCGGCGCCGTTTGCGCTTCCGGCGGCGACGCGCAGCAGCCATCGACAGAGCTACTGCTGGTGCCGTCAGATGGAGCCGCCTCGTCTTCTGGGTTTGCTTCATCAACTTGCGAGGGCTTGGAGTCATTCGTAGACGCCACCTGCTGCACCGCTCGAAATGAAATGTCATGAGGAGATACTGTCCAAATGTGCTTCCGCAACGACAACGAACGGTTGCTTTCTTCAGGACCTGAGCCTTCGTCGCTTGTATCGTTGCCTCGAGCCAGCACTCCAAACTTGACAATTGCTTCCAGGATGCTGATGTCACGGGGCAGCACTTGACCATTATAGATGGCTTCCACGCGTCGCTCCTTCGGCTGCCCCGTCAGTTCGTCTTCGTCGTCCTCTTTCTCTTCGTCACCTTCATCGCCGCTGCGATTGCGTCCTGCGAGCTCGTCCAGCATGTTCGCGCTTGACGATTGCGAGCCGAAAAGTTTCTCTGTGATGAATTCCTCGATCGTCTCCACGCGCGCCAAGGGTTCGACAAGCACAACTGTATCGTGCACACCTCTCCGGCTGAGGCGCTGTCCCGTACCACTAGCGCCCGATCTACTCGTGGTTCGACGTAGCGAATTCCTAAAGCTCCAAGGGGTCGGCAATCCTTCATCTCGCCTGCCTTCTGCCTCGCCGTTCCCACGCTTACCGCTGCCGCCTTCCTTCTCGTCTTCGATAAGCACGCGGACCTTAATGTGCTGCGCAAGTTGATCCAAGTCGCTTGACACATTCCCCGAAGCAAACGAGAAGCCTGATGTGGTCGACGAGCTCGAGCTCGAGCTGACTTCGAGAGAGAAGGCGTCTTTCTCGGATGAGATTGCATCCTGAAGACACTGGACAAGTGGAACAACGAACCCCGCGCACCTCTCTGAGGGCTTGTGCTCGTCTGTTTCATCGGAGATTGCTCGCATGAACTCTGTTTTTCCCTTCGCAGATGCGAGGGAACGGATGAGAGCCTTCACGAGCCCGCTCTGCGCAATCTCATGAGCAGTTAACCCTCCTTCGGTGCTCGCGAAGAGTGATGTGAGCTTCTGGAACTCGGAGCGCAGCGACTTGGCTGGGACGTCCAGTGTGTGCTTCGAGTTTGTTTCACGTGGGAAGAGTTCACGAAGGCTGTCTGCAATCTCACGCAAATGCACCACCGCATCCGGATCCGAACCTTCACCGCCGAGATAGTCTTGCACCAACTGGGCGGCCGTTGCGGACACGGAGGCAACGTTACTCTCGATCTCCGTTTGGTGCTCGTCGTCGTCTTGGACCTTCGTCTTCTTCAGCAAGGCGTAAAACTGAATCGCGCTCGGGACACCGTGGCGAATGTATAGCGCCTGCATCAACTCACGAGAGTCGGCTCTTCCCAACGTCACCTCGACGATCTGAAGAGCAAGACGAATCGGCAACACATCCGCATCACGGCCAAACGCAGCCTGGACTGGCACGTTCATCTTTCTCCGCTTTGGACGCAGCACACGCGTCAAAAAAGCTGCCAGCCGAGTGAGCTCCACTTGTTCCTCTGCCGACAGCGGTGCGCGCTTCGCAAAAATGATCGAGCAGCTGCGATAAATGACTCCCAAACAGTCGTAGCGCAAGTCGCTGCGAGAGGTTGCGTCATACACACGTGTCACCAGTGGGAGGATCTCGTGCGCAAAGCTCTGCATCGGACGCGGAAGTGTGTCAACGGACTGAACCTCTTCCGAGATAGGAAGAACCGCGATTACCAGCTTGAGGGTCTCGCGGAGAAGTTGATTCTCACCCATCACCTCCTCCCTCGCCAGCAACGCAGACACAATCGGCGGAAGCTGCACGAACCGGAGGTTCGCCGCGCTTTGTGAAATGGAGTAAGAGTCCACATCGCTTCCGATGCAAGACAGCACGCATGACATGAAGCGCAAGATGTTCGTGTACCCAGCTGGAGACAACTCGGACGCTCCATCGCCAATCTTCGCTGGATTGCCGTACGCCGCGAGCTTCCGCACCAGCGACTCGCACGTTTCATCACTCGCGACCATCATCGCGAACTGAGGACTCTCCGCAAACGCCCTGCTCTCGCTCAGCTTGCGAAACGCCTCGCAGCTGCTCTGCAAGATCTCGCCGTCGAAGGAATTCAACATATTGGAGATCAGCGGGAGGCCGAGCTGCAGCTTGTCTGCCAACACAAGAGGGAACTCCGTGCACAGCTGACAGACGACTCGAGACGCCGTCCGTTGAATCTCGATCGGGAAGAAATCGACGAACTGCAGGAGTGCCACAATGCCGTTCTCCTTGATCACTGCAGCGCGGTACTGTGCGCCAAGTTCTGTCGGGCTGGCCGTCGACGAGTTTGCGAAAGCAAGCGCTGCTTCGGATTTGCACACAATGCGCTCGAGGATCTGAAGCGCGAGCTCGGCGACGTCCATGTACTCGATCTCCATCAGCTTTTCACACAACGACGGCACAACTTGCTCGGAAATCGCCTTCGGGATCGCAGTGCTCGGAAACAGTTCCATGATTGACGACAGAGCGCGCGCAGCCAACAGCAGCACCTCCATCGTGCTTGGGAAGCGAATCAACGCCACAATGGCTGGAACGAATCGGTCAACGCTGAAACCCGAGACCACCAGCACTTCTTCCGTCGAGAGTGAAAGCGTCTCTGAGAGCTCTGACAGTCCAGACTGAAAAGGCGAAACCCACAACGACGAGTGTTAGATCAGGGGAATATAACTAGCAGCGAGTCATTCTCTCTAGCAAGCGAAAGAGTTAGCGCACCATCTGCACGTGGATTGGGCAGTCTGCACCCAGTTGATCTAGAATGCGATCGAATCGGGGGCTTCTCCCTCCGCCGTGCAGCATCTGCGCGAACGGGAACAGCCCGTCCAGCATCTATAAAGAACCAAACCGATGCCATCCCGATAAGTACCGCATCCACCAAAGGTATGGGCCGTAGCAAAACTATTCAAGGCACGTACCGCAGTCTCCCCGCCGGCTCCAGCATCATTCAGCTGCTCCAGTAGTCCATGCAGCGACTGCGGAATACCCAATCCGCCGCCCGAACCACTCCGCTCCAGGCTCTCGGCCTCCTGCGACAGTGCCTCCAGCGCCTCCAACATCCGCATTGCGTTCGGTCGCGACGAGAAGTTGGGGCCTCCACCACCTCGCGAGTTGCCGAATCGCCGGCGCGCCCCGCCCGTCCGTCGCGCGCTACTGCTCGTCGCCTCGGTCATAGTCGAAGCGCTCGGTCCGTCAGTGGTGCTCGCACGCGCGGAGGACCCCTCTCTCCACGCCGCACCGTCCTCCTCGTGCGCGCCGTGTTCGTGGTCGTCCTCCTCGAAAAAGAGGTCGTCCTCGCCTCCGCCGGCGCCGAAGAAGCCGCTGCGCGCCAGCTCCCGTGCGAACGTCTCCTGCGCGTCCACGTCGTCGTCAAAGTCGGCCTCTCGCTCCAGCAGTTCATTGCTGTCCGCGCCCTCGTGGTCGCTCACGCTGTCCCGCGCGCTCATCGTTCGCCGCCGCGACAGCTCCGCCGCCGCCCACACCACGACGGCCGCGCCGAGCACCACACACACGACCGCCGAAAGCACCGCCGTCAGCCCCAGCGCCAACGTCTCCGCTGTGCTCGCTCGAGGGGAGACGCAGACCGCCGTAAACACCAGGAAAGGACCCGCGAAGCTGTGCTCCGCGTCAGCCTTCCTCCTGTGTGTGTGTCGGCCTTCCGCCTTTCTCGTTCTCTTGCGAAATGTAAGGGAGAAGCGGGATCCCCGTGTGGAGGCCGGAGTGATTGTCACTACAACCTGCTGGAAGGAATACCGGCGAGAAAATACCGGTACGTTTCGAGGGAACCGATATTCAGTCGGGATGATGGGAGATAGTGACGGATGGCACTGACACGGGGGAGATCGAGTGTACCCATCCGAGCATGGATACGAGACGCGGTTGATGACCAGCGAAATGCCATGACGACAATGGCAGCGAGCGTTACCAGCCGCAGATGAGCGCGAAAGTAAACGGTGGCGTCGCAATGAGAGCGTTCGGAAGCGGCGCAGCAGCTCCGCAAATGACGTCACCGGACGCAGAGCAGGTCGCTGTGAGCGTCAGTCATGCAGAGGCGTCAGCTTGCGTATTACACGAATGTAAGTTGCATTGCGTCAATCGAAGCGAGTTCATGTTGAGCTTTGGTTTTATAACTGGCTGATGCGCTTCGATGCATCTAGCTCGACTGGAACGGGTGGATAAACTGCCAAATTCATGACAGCAGTTGGCTGGCGGCTTGCGAAAACTGCGGGCATCACAGGTGCGCGAACTTCGGGTTGCCGGTCAGGCGCGCAGTCAGGTTCTCGGCGATCTTGTCGATGAACTGCAGCAGAGAGACACAGAGTCATGTGAGTGTGGAGTCGAGTCATACCATGCGAATGAAAGCAACATCGGACGCACCTGGAAGGTGTCGAGGTAGTGGTCGCGCGTCATCTTGTCCTCGTAGATGAGCAGCGCGAGGTCCTTGGTGATGACACCGCTCTCCACGCTCTCGACGATGCACTTCTCCAGCTCCTCGCAGAAGAGCTTGAGGCGGTCGTTGTTGTCGAGCTTGGCGCGGTGCAGCAGGCCGCGCGTCCAGGCGAAGATGCTGGCAATCGAGTTGGTGCTCGTCTCGCCGCCCTTCTGGTATACCCGGTAGTGGCGCGTCACCGTGCCATGTGCGGCCTCCGCTTCCACCGTCTTGCCGTCGGGCGTGAGCAGTACGCTCGTCATCAGACCGAGCGAGCCGAACCCCTGCGCGAGGATGTCGGACTGCACGTCACCATCGTAGTTCTTGCACGCCCAGACGAAGCCGCCCGAGGACTTGAGGCACTGGGCCACCATGTCGTCAATCAAGCGGTGCTCGTACCAGATCCCCGCGCTCTTGTACGCGTCCGCGTACTCGGTGTCGTACATCTGCTGGAAAATGTCCTTGAAGCGTCCGTCATAGCGCTTGAGGATCGTGTTCTTAGTGCTCATGTACAGCGGCATCTTGCGGTCCAGTGCGTACTCGAAGCACGACTTGGCGAAGCCCGCGATTGACTCGGCCGTGTTGTACATGCCCATACCGACGCCACCGCCCTCGTGCTTGAACTCGAACACCTCGTACTCTTGCGGCGTGGTGTTGGCCGAGCCCGGAGCAGGCGTGAACGTCATCTTGAACGTGCCGGGTCCGTTGGCGACGAAGTCCACGGCTTTGTACTGGTCACCGAAAGCGTGGCGCCCGATGACGATGGGCTGCTTCCAGCCGGGCACCAGCCGCGGCACGTTCTTGCAGACGATGGGCTCGCGGAAGACGGTACCGCCCAGCTCGTTGCGCAGTGTGCCGTTCGGGCTCGGCCACATCTTCTTGAGCCCGAACTCCTCGACGCGCGCCTCGTCTGGCGTGATGGTCGCGCACTTGATGCCCACGTTGTGCTTCTTGATGGCACGCGCCGCCTCGAACGTCACCTCTGTAGTACAACAGCAGTCAATGTCGCCCGTCAGCACTATCAGACATGTGGTCAAAGGCAAGATCGTGCGTGACCGCACCGTCGTTGGTGGCGTCGCGATTCTCGAGGCCTAGGTCGTAGTACTCGATCTGGAGGTCCAGGAACGGCAGGATCAGCTGGACCAACAAGATAGATCACTGCAGTTAGCAGCAGATCATTGCACAGGGAACGCATTGCACCGCAGCGCTGCACCTTCTCGCGGATGTCCTTCCAGATGATGCGCGTCATCTCGTCGCCGTCGAGCTCCACGACCGGGTTGGCCACCTTGATCTTGTCGAAGCCAGCGCTGCCCATGGCTGCTTGGTTGGTAATCTCGGACGGACGTGTGGGGGCGAAGGACCGACGGCCGCTGCTGCCCAAGGAGGAAAATCGGAGAATGAGCCGATGGCTTCGACCTGCGCATGGCGTTCCTCTCCGCGCTGTTGACGTCCATTATAGTAGCGGACGTATGCGTCCGCCCGTCCGCTCGCTTTGGTACACGAAACACTGCTTTACTGTGCGCGCAAGAAATAAAAGAGCCACCAAGCGGACTGGCGGCCAGGCTTCAACCGCGCGGATCCCTACCCACATGTACGAACCGCCAGAACTCCAGTTTTCCAGGCGGCAGATGGGCACGTCGGTTCACCAATCGCACGCGGTTTAACGTCTGATACGCGCGGCTGATTGGCTGAAACGACTGGCGCTTAGACTTCTGGAACTTGTCGCTGGAGGTTTCTGCGCGTCCGCCGCGTCCGCTCGAACGGCTGAGCGGACGGCGGACGGTGGGCACTGCCGACGTCGCGCGTGTCACGGCCCGCGACTCAGGGCGCCCGGGAACGTCAAGGACATTGCGAATCCGACGAAGAGATGCGCGCCCGCTTGAAGACGCGCGCCGCTGCGTAAGCCGGCGGCGAGGGAGGGGAGGATCAGTGGCGCGAGACGCGCAGAACTGTACGTACATCGGGGGCGCGCGATGACGGTACGCCGGCTGGTAGTTCTCGGTACTTCGGGCGGCGGATCGGCTTCGTGGCGAGCTGGTAGCGCGAGCATGGCGAGAGGGTATTGTGCGGTAGCAGCGCGCTGTTTTCATGGTCTACCGGCAAGCTGATCGCGTCGAATAATGTGCGCGCGCTTGCTATGGCGCGCTGCGTTGTGTGCATTAACACAGCAGGCGACGTCCTGTACGGTACGGATGCGACCAAGCAGCGCGAACGGTTGGTTGACGCCGATTTCATCAATCGCGCCACGACTACACTATTGTATGTGCCTGAAGCGCTGTCCAAGCAGCGGGTGTCAGATGCGCGCCTCGCTTCCCAGCGACTCCGACGTGCTCCGCGAGTTCCGTGCGTGAGCCCAGCATCCTACTGTTCGGCGCCGCCGTAGGCTGTTTTGATTTCCATATTGCTGCATGATCTCGGCAGAATCCCAACGTGCCGCGACGTGACACATCGTGTCGGGTCCGCGAATGGACTTGTTGATAAACCAAGCCTATTCGGTTCCCATTCCGATGCACTGTAGCTCTTGGGCTCCATGGCAAGCTTAGACTTTATTGCTAGAGCGCTAGTCTTACGCGTCCGTCGCAGGGCTCTTCCAGTGCGAAGCCATCATATTGCCTCGCTGCACTTAATTGCCTGCTCATCGCCTGGGCACATCATATGGACAATCGCTTCGATTTGGAACGCCCTCACCGCGTGGCGGTCGACATGCAGCAGTGAGCGACACTCGGACACGGCGATGCATAGACTCACCGCGAGTCATTACATAGCAGGTTCGCCTTCGTTCGCGATACCCTCCTGCGTGCAACTGCCGGGCGCAGATTCTGCCGCATGACTCCGTAATTACCACCTCAGACGTTCATCGCGTCCGTGCACGTGCCCAGCTACACCAGCTTCCATACGCTTATCGTCAATGCACTCAAGGTGCGTGTCCGTATGCACTGCGATGCATGAACCCATTCCTGGTTACTCCCTCGCTACAGTGACATACGTAGTGACGCTCAGCGGATGTCCTGGGCACGTGTGACACCGCCGCCTCCGTTTCTCCGCTCTCTCTCGCTCTCGCCCCATCCTCGCGCATTTTGAGTCGCTACGGTGGACTTTTCAACCAATTGTGTTCCTTCCCAATCGATTAACAGCCAATCAAATCGTCCTATCGCCTCGCATTATGCGGGACGCGCGTACCCCGAAGAAAAGCCAGCCAAAACGCGAGGGAGCCGCGAATAAGAGGGCGAGAAAGGTCGACACCCCAAAGGAAACCCGCGCCCGCCGCCGATCGCTACAAGTGCATTAGCGGGAGGGAAGGGAGGACGCGTGGACGGAAGGAGGGGGAGACGCTCAGAGCGACGCCCGGCGAGTACGACCGACCCCAGAGGACGCGCGCAACGCCCGAGAGAGCCGCGATGGACGCCATCTCGACACCCGTGCGGCAGATCAACGAGTCGAGCTTGCTACAGGGCAACGCGACGGGCGACGGCGAGGTGCTGGGCCTGCCACTGGCCTGGGTGGAGACCAACCGCGCGCTGAGCCTGCTGCTCGCGCTGGGCTGCTGCTCGCTGGCCACGTTGCTGGCGCTGTACAACATCCGCCAGCACCTGCAGCACTACTCGCGGCCGCAGCTGCAGCGCTACATCGTGCGCATCCTCGTCATCGTGCCGGTCTACGCGCTCGGCTCACTGCTGTCACTCAAGTTCGTCAAGCAGGCACTCTACTTCGACACGCTGCGCGACATCTACGAGGCCTTCGTCGTCTACAGCTTCCTCGCGCTCGTCCTCTCCTTCTGCGGCGGCGAGTCCGTCTGCGTGCTCAAGATGCAGAGCGAGCCCGACATCCCGCACGCCTGGCCGCTCAGCGTCTGCTTCCCGCCCATGGGCCGCGATGGACGCTTGCTGCGCTTCTGCAAGCGTGCGACGCTGCAGTTCGTGCTCGTCAAGCCCGTGTTCGCCGTGCTCTCGCTGCTCATGCTCGCCTGCGGGACCTACCACACGCTCTTCTACCAGCTGCTGCTCGCCGTGGTCTACAACATCTCGTACTCGCTCGCGCTGTACGGCCTGTGGCTGTTTTACCTGGCGACGCGCCACATCCTGCAGCCCTTCCATCCCGTGATGAAGTTCCTCGCCGTCAAGCTGGTCGTCTTCCTCACGTTCTGGCAGAACGGGCTCATCGACTTTGTGCCGGGCATCACCAACGAGCAGAGCTTCGCCTGGAAGGACTTCATCCTCTGCGTCGAGATGGTGCCGTTCGCGCTCCTCCACCTGCTCGCGTTCAACTCGAACCAGTTCAAGAAGAACCTCGACGCATTGCCCGACTCGGAGGTGCTCAAGAACATGAAGGAGGTGCTCAGCCTCACGGATATCCTCGCCGACGCCTACCACAACTTCATGCCGTCATACCGGGATTATATGCTGCAGCGCGGTGGCGGCGGCAGCGACACGACGCGCGGCCGGGGCCGGAGCGGTACCTTCTCCTTCGGCGACGACGGGAGCACGGGCAACTCTTCGTCCGAGGGCAGCCCAACGCCCATGGCTCACGCTAACGCGCGCGCGCCTCGTTTCGTTATTGACGACGAAGACGACGACGAACTGGACGAGGGCGTCGACCTTGAGAAGGGCGAGACCAAGGAACATACTGTGAGCACGAGTGACAAGACGAGCGACGCGGCGTCAGTCAAGGGAAGTGCCGACACTTTGAAGAAGGAGAAAGACGCAAGCGTAGGTGACAACAATAGCGCGTCACTGCAGATATTACCCGCGCGAGACAAGGCGAATCCCCAGGAAGACGACGACGTACCGGACGACACCGAGCGCTCTGTGACGGAGAAAAGCTCTGAGGCAGAAGAGGAGGTCGAGCAGGAGCCAGTCTTCGAACGGAGACGGAGGCGAACAAACAGCGTCGAGGACCTGGAGGCCGGCGCTGGCGTCAATGCCAATGATGCTTCCAGCTCCGATCGCGAGTGCGACGAAGATGCCGATGGTGTTGCCACGACCGCAGCCGTGACCAAGACGAGCGAGGACCACGACCACGTCGTGTGAGTGCTCCAATAGGCGCTTGATCTGGTCTTGGCCTTGGGCGTGACCGAGGTTTCTAGCTTCAAGACGTCCACCTTCCGACCATTCGCGTCCTGGTCACGACCGCGCTCTCCACTCTCGTGCGTCGACCACCGTGAAGCCCCGTGTACTTGTACTTCCCTTTCCTTATTCCTATTGGCGCACCGACGCGGCTCGAGTGCCGCCTTCTGCTTGTTCCGACCGCGTAGGACCCGTCGTAACCTGAGTCATAGATCCCCACCAACCACTTGATCCTGATCGCTTGTGCTGGTATATCGTCATCGACAGTCTAGCAGTGGAAGGTGTCGTTGACATATGTACAACCTGGCCAACGCCACTCCTGCGGCCATCCATCTCCTTGACGTCCGAGTCGCCGCCATGATGCTTCTCCCTCCCGTCAGTCTCCATAGCCCGCCTGACTGTTTGGCCCTGTAGTCACTTCCATCAGCAGGCCCGCCGCTTTCATTCATGACGGGAAGCGCCCGCCGCTGGTGCCCTTTGGGGCGGAGAGTACGCTCATTTCCGATTCTGCCGGCTTCAACGCACGCAGCAGCGACACCAAGCAACTAACGAGCGAACGACCAGGCTCGCCACATCCTTCCTACCAAGCCATACGCTTCCAGCACCAGAGGACTGCGATGACCTGCTCCACGCGCGTGTTGGCGGTCGAGAGCGAGCCGACCGAGCACAATGCCGCTGGCTGGATGCCAACTCGGGCAGTCACCTCGGATCACAACGGTGAGAACGAGAGCCAAGAGGACGAGACCGACGCGACGGACAGCGAGAGTGAACAGGCTGGGGAACACGAGGCGCTGCCGTTCGCGGACTGCAACGAAGGTAGCAAGCAAGTGCAGGAAGCCATTGAAGGTGACGGAGGAATACACCGTCTAACGGTTGGTGAGATCGACAGAGACAGCGACGACATAACAGTCCAAGAGAGTGCGTCGGACGATGAACCGCTTGTGGCTGCCACCAGAGAGGCACAAGCCATGCAGAGCTTTCTCTACGATCAGCGCGGGCTCTTCTTGGAGTGGATGTTTAGCGACAAAGAGCTCAGCCAGATGCTCATCGACCGGCAGCTCGAGCGCGTCATGGCGACGAACGTGTGCGATCGCCTCTTTCGCTTCCCGCGCACCGAGTTGATGGACACTGGCGCGCTGCTGGATGCGGCCGTGGAGGCTGCCCTGGACTTCCAGGATATGTTTGAGCTCGCAAACGCGCGGCTCAAGCGCATGTCGGTTGAGAAAGCAGAGCTCAAGATTGAGGTGGACGAGTTGAAGTATTGGGGTGAGAAGGTAATCGTGGTGAAGGCCGAGCTGGTGAAGCGATTGCAGAGCGAGCTACAGCGCAGCAGAAGACGAGAAGAGAAGCTGCGAGAAGTGGTCGCCTCGCTACAACACGCGTTGAACTCGGTCCAGGGTCGCTGTATGGAGTACGAACTCCGAGATACTGCGTACGCAGCCCACTCAAGATCGAAAGAGGAGGCTGAGGCGCTTTGGTGTCGCGTGACGGAGCTTAAACGCGATCTTGAGGCGGCAAAGGCGACAATGAAAGCATCGACAGCGACGGTGGTCCCGCTGAGCACGACGCCTTGCATGGACAATATGCAAGTGTTAGCCACCAAGTCGATTCAGACGATCTCCGTCAGGGGTATCGGCGATGGTGAGAGCCGTCGATCAAATGAACAGAGCCACTCTTCCTGTGCCAGCGACGGTAGTGAATTGAGTGCACGCGTTCGCTCACCGGGTCAACATGAAGTGGTGGGTGTCCTGCCGCCGAAGAGCACAACTCGGTCGCAGCAGCAGTAACAGCGGGGGGCGACAAAGGTTCCGACGGCGACGGCCGCTACATTTATCCAGCGTTCGAAGCGGGACGAGCGAGCTAGTGGTCTACGCAAGTCGATCATTCACAGACGCGCTCACCGCCGATGCCATTATCCACTACATTGAGCCACTTCGCGCGTCATCTGGTCTTGAAATACTCAGCGATACCGAGTGAGGGCTGCCATTTTTACGCCACCGAGCATCGACTGCGTGCCATCAGCACGACCGCTCTGGTCTATTTACGCGATCATTATTAGCTGAAGACGGATATGCACCACTTGAACCCGATACTTCCTGCACGACCTTGCTGTTCCTCTTGAACTGTCGTGGTTGCATGAGCTCGATTCACAAGCCGCTCGGTTTCTTCTGTCGGGACTCGGCTACATCATGTCTCTCACTCGCGACGGCGTTTTTGGCTTGGTCGCTCGCGTTATATATAGACCGAGGGGATCGCGGCAGGAACGTTAGCAGTCGTCCATGTCGCGGCTAAATGCGCTGCTCGCTCAGAACAATACGCGGCTCTTCCGCATCTTCCTCATAATAGCCGGTGGAGCGACCGTCGTTGCGCGCCGAGACTTCCCCGCGACTTCCCATCACTTCGAAGCTAGCGACCAACGCCAGACACCTGGACCAGCGCCAGCATGCAGCTCTTCAGCCTGCGGCTCGTTGTGGTCGCGGCGGCAGTGTCATCCACGCTCGCTGCCGCCTCCAGCGTCGACTGCGACGCCAGATCCGAGTGTTCGCCGTCCGACCCGCCAGTATGCGGCTCCGACGGCGTCACGTACGCCAACACGTGCGAGTTCGAGGACGCCTACTGCGCTGACCCGCGTGACGAGTTCACCATGACGTCCGGAGCCTGCGTGTTCGAGGTTGACTTGGATCTGGCCACGGACGCCGCCGCCTCGTCCAACATCGCTCCCGTCACGTCGGACGAAGCCAGCAACGAAACGCCGACTGACGACGGAGACACGTCTTCCAACGCTGCTCCGTCGGTGATCTCGCCCAAGGACGACCCGAGCCTCGTGTCCATCAGCGAGGCCTTCTGCGACCTCATGTGCAAGCTGCAGAGCGACCCTGTGTGCGGCAGCGACGGCGAGACCTACATCAACGACTGCCACTTGATGGCCGCCAAGTGCGAGCACCCGGAGCTGCAGAAGGCCGCGCACGGCGCCTGCCCCGACAAGCCTACCAGCCGGATCCCGGCCCTGTCGCCTTCGATCGATGCCGACAACAACGGCGACGATGGCTCCGTTGAGGTGAACGTTGGTCCCCGCGGGGACATCATCCAACGCACGGAAGACGGCCTGCTCGTCGGCGGCATGACTGACGAGAACCACGGCGACAAATCCGTGACCAACGACGGCGACGCGCTCGCCGTGCTGCTGACCGAGGCGGAGCCCGTCAAGTGTAACCACATGTGTCCGCGCGCGTACGATCCCGTGTGCGGCTCAAACGGCAAGACGTACGCCAACGCGTGCCTGCTCGAGTACGGTATGTGCCGCGACCCCAAGCTGTTCAAGTTCAGCGACGGCAAGTGCCCGCCCAGCCTCGTGGCCGCCCAAGATGCCAGCGCCTTCGGCAGCGTGTGCGTGCCCGAGCCGTGCGCGGCGATCGAAGCGCCAGTGTGCGGCTCGGACGGACAGACGCACGTAAATCCGTGCATGTTCGCCAACGCGAGGTGCATGCAGCCCAGGTTGACAGTGGTGCACGACGGCCCGTGCGGGAGCGAGACGGTCATCACCTGCGCGACCATGACATGCCCAGCCTTCACCGAGTGCAAGGAGGAGGGAGGAGAGGACGACGACGACCCGGTTGTCGCCTACTGCGCCGACGTGTGCGCCTCCGAGCGGTGTGGAGAACTGGAGAACTGCAAGCTCGTCGACTCGGAGTGCTTCACGGCGCCCTGCTCGCCTGTCGCGACGTGCGTATCCAAGAGCACGGCCACGACCGAGATCGCTGATTAAATGACGAGGAACAGACGCGAGACCTTCGACACGGGCGCGTTAGCTTGCCTACACACCTCGCAGGGGGCCACTTCGTCAATACACACAAAACAACGGAAACGACTTGCTCGCAAACGTATAGCGTACCTAAGGAGCAGCTAGAACTCTTTGTCTTCATCATCATCCATCGTCAGGTCGACAATGACCGGGACGGTTTCGGCGTTATTGTCTCGTGTTCTGTCCTCGTCTCGCACTCGACCAGACTCGTCAGCGCTCACGCTGGCGATTCTGACATGGCGTGGACTACGGGAGTCACTGCTCGGGCCAGTGATAGACGCAGATCTCAAGTGTCGAACGGGGCTATGTCCCTCGTCTTGATCGATGTGGCTGCCGCTTTGAATGTCAATACTATCGTCTTCGAACCAGCCGGAGTTGTCATACTCGAGCGACATGGGTGATACGTCACTGGTTCCCACCTTCGCACCTCCGCCCGGTCCACCATGCGGGCTCTCCACGAGCTCTGGAGCGTCAACCTGCTCGGACGATGTCGTGTTGCGCGCACCGTCACGCCGCGGGTTCTTGTGCCGCCGCTTCCGTCTCGGCGCCGCACTTATAGTCGGCGAAGCATCTCGAACACCAAGTGCTTGGCCGCGTGTTTGCTCCGTCAGCAGTGGCCACAGCAGTTCGCGCGCACAGCATGGACAGCTGCCGCTCTCCGGTCGAATCGATGTGGGAGTCTCGGTGGCGTCCGCAGTTGCCACGAAGTGGTCCGCGAGACAGAGCGTGTGGCACCGCATGGGGCAGTCCTGGTGGTAGCAGCGCAGCGTCGTTGCCGCTCTGCTAGTACTGCTGGCGCTGTCAGGACGCTCTGAGGCCGTATCGAACGCCTGCTCGCATATGAAGCAAGCCTCCGAGTCCACGTCCATGTCGTTGGTCTCCTCCTCTTCATCTCCGCTCGGACGCCGCCCGACGCGCACAAACTCGGACAGCGGCCGCGTCTCGCACGTCATGTGCGCCGGCCACCGGAAGGCCTCGCCCAAAGCGCGGGCCATCGCGTGGGTCGCTGTAGCACAACGATACGTCGTCAGTGGAAAAGTTGATGGTGAAGTTGCACGGTATCAACAGCGGCAGCGAGACGCACCGTCGGACGTGTAGCTGACGGTGAGCGGGAACTGGGACCAAGGCGGCACGTGTAGCATCTCATGCAGCTCGCGCAGCTTGCGCTTGACGGAGCGCGGTGCACCGACACCCTTAGCGCCTCGGAGCGGCGCCATCCTCTCGCGCGTCAGGCGGCTCGCGTGCGGGTGCTGCCACGCCCACTCGACTAAGAGGGCAGTCGTTCGTTAGTGACGGGGTCGTTGCATGCTAGTAGGACGCTGTACGCACACTGGAGCGCGTGGAACTTGCTCGGGAAGCCGTGCACGATGCTCAGCATCTCCCTGCCATCGTGAACGCAGTGAGCGAGGCGAGCGGAGACCATTAGATCGAAGCGAAGCAAAGCACACGAGCTCGTTACCAGGGCCGGTACTTGGCGGTACGCCTGGCGCCGTTGGCGAGCTCGCCGTTGTGCTGGCGCAGGCGGCGCGCGGGCGACACGGTGAAGCCCACGTACGTGCATCGCCCGCGGCGCGGCGGCAGCGCCGGCGTCAGCAGGTAGCACGCGAAGAAGCCGGCGGGCATCCGAATCGACCTGTTCCTATCGACAAGTGCATGCTCCCGTTAATGGGACTCGTGTCCGGAGATAACGGCCCTATTGTACCCCAAAAACGCTTGGTTCACGACTGGTGTCCCGCTGAAAAGGTCACATTCGGACGAAAAGAACAGCGAGAAGAGGGATGGCGGACGCGGGGGTGCTGGACGAGTACGCGCGGCTGTCGCGCGAGAAGGAGGCGGTGGAGGCGCAGATCGCAGCCATCGTGGAGGAGCTGACGTCGGGCGCCAACCCGGCGGGCGTGGCGGGCCCGCTGGTGGACGCTGAGGGCTTCCCGCGCGCGGACATCGACGTCTACCGCGTGCGCCACCAGCGACACAACCTGGCATGCCTGCAGACGGACCATAAGGCCGTCATGCGCCACATCGAGGACATCCTGCCGCTGTGCGTGCCTGCAAACGCCTCTATGTCTGTCAGTGGCTGGAATAATGATCGCTAACGGTGCTATCAGTGTGTTTGAGGCGCGCATGAAGCAGCAGAAGCAACAGGAGGCGGGCACGCAGGCGCCGCCGCAGGTGCCGCCATCAGCCGCGCCCGTGAGCGTCAGCGAGGCGCCCAAGCCGGCGTTCGTCCCGCCCGTGATCGGTGCGTGTGTCGACTACCAGAGACGGTTGTGCAGGTGTCTAACACGGCCCGTGCTGTCGATACATGACTGACAGACGCCGCGGACCGCGCCAAGGAGCCGTTCGCCGTTGTGGAGAACGTGCAACTCGGTGAGCCTTGACGCTGAGATTATGGGCAGGCAGATGTATCTAACTCCTACATTGTTTGAACGTTGTTAGAGTCGCCGGCGGCGGCGGCGGACCTGCGCGCGGGCGACCAGGTGCTCGTGTTCGGCACGGCGGATGTGACCAACCACCGCAACCTGGACGCCGTCAAGGAGATCGTCGCGCGCAACATCGGCAGCACCATCCGGGTGCTCGTGCGGCGCCGCCCGTTAAAGACTGCGGCCGGAGTCGACGGCGGATGGGAGTGGCACGAGCTGCTGCTGACGCCCCAGCAGTGGCGCGGGCCGGGTGTACTCGGCTGCTTGCTGATGCCGCTAACAGACGCTCGGCCGTAGCGTTCCGTCGACTAGGCAGCACACGAGAGGTGAACAAAGCAGAACGAATGAATGAAGACGGTGCTGGTTGCGTTGCTGCATGGTGGTTGGTGTATTTCATTCCCCAGTTGCAAGAATGGACGCTTCCCACGCAGCAGACACGCGCAAAAAAGGTTTAAGCGAGGCCGTCTCGCCCTGCAGCAGCGCCTTTCGCTGCCAGCACCGTCACCGCAGCATACTCACGCGACTAGAAAGCCGAGCAAGCACCGAGGTGACGTACCAGCAGAGAGAAAGCGTCGCGCAAGACGCGAGGCAAGGCGGCCAAGCGATCCCCCCAGCGACGGTCGAGGCCACTGCCGTTCGAGCGGTTGGTAGTTTGTGAGCCGAGCGTCTAAAGACGGCGACCACGGCGACCACCCTTTCGGCGGGTGCTGTCCGTCGGGATGGGGGTGACGTCCTCAATGCGTCCGATCTTCAGGCCATTACGAGCAAGAGCGCGAAGGGCAGACTGCGCGCCAGGGCCCGGGGTCTTGGTCCGGTTGCCGCCGGTGGCGCGGATCTTGATGTGCAGAGCAGTGATACCGACGTCCTTGCACTTGGCAGCGACGTCCTGCGCGGCAAGCATGGCGGCGTACGGCGAGGCCTCGTCACGGTCAGCCTTGACCTTCATGCCGCCCGTCACACGCACGATCGTCTCGCGGCCCGACAGGTCCGTCACGTGCACGAACGTGTCGTTGAACGACGCGAAGATGTGCGCGACGCCGAACACCTGCTCGCCCTCACGGAGCGACGGGCCCACGCGGGTAACCTCCTCAACTTCCTTCTTCACAATTTTCTTCGACTACAGTAGAGGAAACCACGCGTAACTCGGTCAGTTCTCATCGCTCGACCATCAAAACCACACCGGCGGCTGCAGAAAGACCGCTGGCGTCGTGGCGTCCGCAAGTCGCGCCGCCAGACGCCGCGGTTCCCTCGCACAGAATCATGAGAGAGCGAACATCAACGCACCATGATGGATTCGGACTTGAACTGGGAATGGCGCTGATGGCCGTGGCCGAGGGGGCCGAAGCTCCTGGCCGCCAGTCAAGGGCCGAGCTCGGAACCGCGGTTCGCCTTTCAATAGGTGAACCGGTTCAGTTTTAATCAACCCTAACCGAACCAAATATGACATTTGACTATAAATAAAGTCGCATGTCCATAAACGAAGTGGCAGGGTGTAGCCATGTGGCGGAGGGTGTGCGACGCGTGAACACTTGCTTTCAGTGAATCAAAAGGTGCTCAGTCGGGAGTGGGGATCATCTCGCAATGCCAACCTCCTCAACTGATATCACACTGAATGTCATCACTACTGCAGCAGGCTCGAGTACGGTCAACGAACGCGGCACGGCACTATACTCAATTACATACAACAAACCTACACGCTTGCCCTCTTAGCTAGAGGAAGATAGGTGAGAGGACGGAGTTGGAGACGGCGCCCACGTCGCTAGAGTCGATCACGGCCTCGTCGCAGTGGTCGGCGACGATGAGCGTGACCATCAGGCCCCCGTACACGTTGACAACGTCTACCACGCGCGACAGAAGCACGTCGATGATGACCAGCAGCGGGAACGTGATCGGCACCGCCGTCGCGGCCGACGGGTCGCTGGCGGAGTGGCTCACGACCACTCTCCACAGCGTCATCATGATGGCCAAGTTCCCCCGTGAGGTGACGCCGCGTGTGACGATGGACGAGGGGTTCAGCGCCGCAAAGCAGCTGCACAGGATCAGGAGCGTGATGAATAGATACGACGACCCGTCAAAGTTCAGCGCCGACGCGTTGGCGCTCAAGGTGTTGGTCTCCATGAGCCACAGCAACGCGAGCGGGAAATAGAGCGCGTTGCCGCTCCGGTGGAGCACGCCGGTCATGCTCGCCATCACTTGACTGACCGACTTCGTCACGATCTGGGCGTCAGAGAAGCACCGGACTGTGACAGGAGAGGTCAGTGCCACGGTGCCGGAGCAGAACGCGAACAGGAACGACGGCACGAAGTGCGCGAGGACCTTCGTGAACACGTTCGTCTTGAAGCAGACCTTGATGAAGAGCGGCACGACAACGACCACGTGGACAAGGCAGAGCACGAACACACCGATGACCAACTGCATCATGGGCGTGACGATCGCCTGCCACTCCTGGAAATGCGCCACCATGTTGCCCGCGAGTAGCGATAGCACACCGAGGGGTGCGATATACGCCTCCACCTGCACCAAAATCCACTCGAGCGCAAGCTGGAGTTCGACGAAGGTGCCCAGCATGTAGTGCGGCTGCCGCGCATTCTGCTCTGCCGCCATCGCTGTCCGGGTGTTATAGCTATGGGTGCTGCTGTCCAACGCGGTCTTGATCGCAAGAAGTCGACGGAAAGCCCGCTTTCCGCAGAACAGTCCGACGACGAGCGCAACGGCGACAATGCTCAGTGGCGACGACCGCACGAACGACAGCGCGCTGTTGTTCGGGACACCAGCCACGAGTAGCCCTTCCAATACGCCGTCAACACCCAGTCCCTCGGGGTAGTAGCGCGCAGCTGCCGCGGTCGCGTTCGATTCCGACGTCGAAAGGCCGTTGGTCACATCAAGCAAAGCGAAGATAGCCGCGCCACTCCCTTGGATCGTAGCATTGCCGCTCGCACTGTTGTACACAGGCAGCGCAATCGACGCATTGGAGCAGTTGAACTGGTCGCTGCCCAGTTGCTGCAGATACTCGTGATTCGACGAACACAAGAGTCCAACCGCGCCGTCTGCGTACACTGATGTGCCCAACGACTGCTCCAGACTCTGAGCCGCCACCATGGTGGATATCTTCACCGCATCCGAAGTTTGAAACCACCCCGCGCTGTTCGTAATCGCCATCGCAGCGATCCCTTCCAGCGTCGTGATCAGCGAAATGAGTAGCATCACGCCGAAGGTGCGGAAACCCAGGAGCAGCGACTCCTTCTCGCCCATCACAACATCGGCCACTCCATTGGCAACGTGGCAAAAGAGCAGAGGGATCGCGACGCAGTTCCACACGCGCAAGAACAATCGCCCCGGAAGAAGCATCCACTGGGTCGCAACTGGCAGTATCAACTCGCCGTTGTACACTTGCTTCTCGTGAACCTCGCTCGCATCCAAGCTGAACACGTCGTCGAGACCGGCGACCTGCGTCAGGATGATCCCAAGAAGAAGCCCAACGATTGCCGCTGCGGCCATTCGGAAAACTCGAGCATTTCGCCTCTTCCGTCGGCGTGAAGACAACGGAGCTGCCGGCTTTACAGGACGATCGTGGGGGTCCTCCACACCGCCGCGCCGCGCAAACCGCGAGTAAAACTCACGCTCGTCAAAGCCGCGCGCCAGCCGTGGCGGCGCTGGGCATGTTGACTGCGGCGAAGTCGAGTCGTTCGCGCCATCTTGTTTGACCACGCTTTGTCCGAGCAACGCAGCACCCGCCCGACGAATTGTGTTTGTCAGTGACGACGAGAAAAGTTGGACGTGGCTTGCGAATTGCTCCGAAAAAGTCGGTCGGCTGAGCCCTGTCGGTCGGAACAGCGACTCTTTCACGCTCACACTGCTGCCCGGGGACACTCCCAACTCGCGGCCATTCGAGTGCTCTTGCTGCCACTTGGCCATCCCGGGCGACTTAATGAGCATAGCCACCGTGTACGGCGAGGGCGCAAAGGTTGACGAGTCCATCGAAATCCGAGGCTGCGACGGCGTGAGCGACGTAAGTGACGCGTTGTCCGCTCGACGGTTGCCGCCGAAAGCCCCAAGAGCGCCAACACGCTTCGCGGTTGAACCTGATGCTGAAAAGAAGCCTGACGGCTTGACCTGCGCATCGTTGGCCTTCGGACTCAACCCGTATTGCACAACTGACGCGTAAGCGCTCGAGTTGTCTGCGGACGATGCAGCGGTACTCCCGTACGTGGACGAGCTTGCGGTGACAGCAGCGGCCTCGAGCGGTTTCCTGCCGTTTGCGTCCTTGCCGAGGTTGGCGTAGTAACTCGTATCTGCTGGCGTCTCCATCGCGGATGGCTCAATAAGGTCGCCAGTTAGATCGTTGGTGTAGAATCGGCTAGTACGTCGACCCTGTACTCCTTGGGGAGTTGTTTCGGCGATGTAAGGGCCAATGTCTTCGCTTTCGCGCTGAGGAGTGAGCACCTTCTGGTACAACTTCGGGCCTCCCTTGATATGCTTGAGGTCGATAATCTTGGTAGTCGCGATCGTGCTGCTCCTGTTGCGACTAGCATGTTCCTTTTCCTCCTCATTTTCGTCCACGCAGTAGATGACAGTCGTCCGCGCGCGAGTGGCGCGATTTCTCGTGGTCCAACGGATGTTGTCGTCGATGCCGTCGATGTCGTCGTCCCCCTTCTGGTACTGGTACGTTCGTCGAAAGAAATCCTCCACCTTCCGCTGCGACTCGCGCTGGACGTTGTCGCTCGTCGATCGATCGAGTCGCACCACCGAAGCCGAAATTGCTGAAGGTGGCTCATTGGCTTCAGGTTGCTCGACCGCGGGCGCTGGCGGAGGGACACTCGGATCGTTTTGTCCTGCGGCTACACGCGAGCCCTCCAGACTGTTCACAGACCCACGATACACACCAGTGAAGTCCAGCTTGTCATCCGTGTTCCGAACGACATCGGATCCATCGAGCGACCCAAATGACGACGAGAGCGCCAACGGACCTGAAGTAGCTGGTGAAGCTGCGGCGATTCCGATCTTGAGAGGTGGAGGAAGTGACGGAAGAACTCCCTGGGCGACATCTCCCGCCTTGATCTCATCTGAGCGCGTATCACCTCGCGCGCGCACATCAAGAAATGTCTGTGACTCGTTGATCGAGGATGTGAATGAAGCATCCACAAACGATCCGCCCGACGATCTTGTCGGGTCGTAAACGCCTGAAACGTGCTTGATCGAGCGTTGACCGTCTGCAAACGAGTCGGCGTGCCTCACCGTCGCGTTGGAATCCCGCAAAAAGAAGCTCGGCGCCGAAGACTGCGATTGGTTGAAAGAGCCGCTGGGACGCGACTTCGAAGATGAACGCTCCGGCGATAACATCGCAGTCGGTGGGCGGCTCGCGTTGAACGACACAAACGACAGCTCGTTATCCGTTGCCACCGACGAAGCAGAAGCCGACGATAGGGAGAGCACAGATCCAGATGTTGATGGCCTACTCGCCTCTGATTGATTCGCTGAAGTTGGTGCACCCTGATTTGATGAAGCATGCTGGTTGCGTAGAGGCTGCACACTTTGCTGATCAATCAGATCGCTGTAGCTTCGATCGAGCTTTTCTGAGTTTGCATCACCCGCAGACACGTCACTTCGCCGAGGAGCCCCCACGAAGCTGTTGGCATCGAGCGCGGTGTCACCCATGATTACCACACTTGCAAACGAGTCGGAGATCGAGTTGGAGTAGCTCTCCGCGTTCGAGCCGCGGTCGCTGCCGACGAAGAAGTTGCCGTCCTTGTTGGCGAAAAATGAAGATGAGTTTAGCGAATTGCCAAACGAGTTTTCCCTGAAACCCGGCACCTCTTCATCTTCGATACCCTCGCCGCGCTGGTCGAGTGGTAACAGCGGTCTGGTGTGGTGCATCTGTACCTCTTCTTCATCAAACTGGTGCTGCGTATTCCGAAAGTCGATGGGTCGGCCGCTATCGCGAGGGATGGACGACGGTACTCGTGAAAACCTGATCTGCTCCATTTCCGTGCTCGGGGACGAAACTTCTTCACCGGGTGAAGGCGAAGCGACTCGGTCACGCGTACCCGCGACCTCACCGTTGGGCACTCGATCAGCGACAACCTCACGCGGTGATACCTGCTCCACGGCGTCAGGAAGCGCTGTCTTGTTGCTTTCACCGTCGTGTCCCGATACACTGGTGTCGAGCACAGCAGCCGACGCGATAGATTCCACCCCAACCGACGATGCCTCGATCGAACCGGCCCCTTTCCCGCTGCCTTGTATCCGACGCACGTTCGCGCCCACAAAACTTGACTCGGCACTGTCCTGATGCTGCTGAAAAACCTCGCGGTCCTTGTTCTTCGAGTCAATTAAGCTGGAGTCGTTCCCTGTGGTCGAAGCGGCGTCATCCGCGACGCGCTCGCTGGGATGAGTATCCGTGTACGGAGCGTGGTCAGCGGCATAACTGTCGTTATGCGTGCTGCCGAAACTGTCTCCGTAAGCATCCAGCCGGAACGAGGCGTCAATGTCCTCACTAAAGGATCCAGCGCCTGCGCTTCCGTGTGTTGGGCGTGGCTTGTCCTCCAAGAAGCTCTTGTCCGCGCTATCTGCGCTGCCACGACGATCACCAATGAAGCTGTCGTTTACACGGAGGAACGGGTCGCCGAACGACCCAGCGCCTGCGCTCCCAAACGTTGGCCGCTGTGGGTTATCCTGGAAGCTGTTGTCCACGCTAACGGTGCTGCCACGCTTACCACCGATGAAGCTGTCGTTTACACGAAGGAACGGGTCGCCGAATGACCCCTCACCCGCGCTTCCGAATGTTGCCCGCGGCTTGTCCTTCAGAAAGCTCTTGTCTGCGCTGCCAGTGCTACCGTGGCGATCACCGATGAAGCTGTCGTTCACACGGAGGAACGGGTCCTGTGCTGGACTCGTCATGCCAGAAAACGAGCTGTCGCGCTCGTCAGCATCCTCCATCGCGAAAGCTATCCGCACGCTCTCTTCCTCGTCGCGATGGTGTTGTTGCGGTGCCTCAGCAATGCTGGGGACGGGCGGCGTATCGTCAATGGTGACGGTCACGCACGTGTCGTCGCCTTCGACCACAGCTGTCGCAACCTGCTCATCCTCCTCATCTGCGTCGATCGTGTTAATCTCCGCCGCCTCGAACGCGCTGGTGTCCCGGATTCCACGCCGCTGTCGCCCATCCTGGTCCTCGTCACTGTCGTCGCCTTCGTCGTCGTCTTCGTCGTCGAATACGGGTCTGTTGACGGCGACGAAGCTGTCGTCGTTCTCCTCGATGTAGTCGCCATCCTCGTCCGCATCACTGTCGTCCTCTGACCGCTCGTCACTCGCGCGAACGCGGTCGTCCTGCACTCCCAGCGACGCGCCCAGTCCGTCTGCGCTGTCCCGCGCGTCATCCACCGACGACCGCAGATCGTTCTCGGCGAAGCTGGCGTCCTGTTCTCCGCTGTGTTCCACAAACGAATCGCCAGCGAATGAGTCGCCCGCGCCCTCCTCCTCCTCCTCGTCGACATGGTCCGGCAGGAAGTCCGCCGCTGGTCCGGCCACGTTGGGGCTGTCGATGCGGAACAGGAGCGAGTCCGCGCAGTCCGGCAAGTAGGCCATGTCGTCCGCCTGCTGCTGCATGCGCGCGATGGCGCGCGTGTCCGCGTCCTCCTCGTCCTCGTCGCTGCTGCTGTCGGACAGGAAGGCGTTGAACTCGCTGGGCCGCACGCTGCCCCTGCTCGTGCTGGTCGAGCTCGCTCGCCCCGCGGATGTCGCCGAGGCACCCGACGGCGCGCGCCGCAGCCGCTCGCGGCGCCCGCGGGAGGCCGAGGAAGACGCCGTCGACGCACGCCGAAGCCGCGCGCGCACGTCGTCCATGCTGCCCTTTCCTCCTTGAGAGCACTAGTGGCGGCGCATGCAGGAAAAAAAGGCGGGCGCCGGACCAAAATGGGCGGGCACAAACTGGTCCAGCACAAATTATCGGTTCAGTCCGCCGCATGGAGTGACGGGACCGTGGTGGGCATCCCATTTTGCGGCGGAAACAGCCGGCGGCGCGAATGTAAAGGCCCCGCGCTTTGTGTGGGTTGGTGGCGAGGGCGCGTTCTCTGGCGCGTCTCGCCAGCCGGAAGGTTGCGGCTGCCGTCTGGTTGTGAGGAACCTGAATCCCTGGGTTTTAGGAGCATATTGCGACAAGGATATTGCTGGCTTGCGTCGTATTCATTGTCGTGGTTGATGAATTTGAGCTGAGCGTTCGTAGAGAGAGGGAGGGAACGCCGCGGGACGGGGTCAATTTGGTGGGACCAAAGTTTGAAGCCTCGAAAAAAGTTACGGCGCGGTTTGGAACAAGTGATCACGCAACGCCTTCGGTAATTTTTCAAAAGTTTCCTGGCATACCGGCAATGTATCACAAGTTTACCAGCGTGCCAAGGCGTTGAGACTCGAGGTCGATAGGTTTCGCTTCAGAGGAAGCTCTCGTACTCGCATTTGACATGGTGCCTCCACACGTCGTAGGCGCTTTACAGTACACAGGTGTAGCCGCGGTTAAGCTCACGGTTGACGCAGCGCCTCACCGATCAAGCCAAACGGCCGATGCACCTTGCCGGAAACGCACATGCAAAATGCAGAGCTGTTGTGATTCGAGTCCATCAGATCTAGCAGAAGGTTTATCGCCAGTGGGTTGGAGCCCTCGGTCGAAAGATGGTGTTGTTGGTTAGCTCTTCCTCTGGACCCGCTTCCAAGCAAACGTGCAACAAGTACTTCGACATGCGCAGACATCTCGCCTGCATGCGGATTCCGAAAATGGCAACCACTGCGGAGGGGCAGTAGTTCGCCTACCTGCCCATAGCCAACCACCAGCCACTCGCCGCTGTAACCGGACCAGACCAGAGCGTGACCGGTTCGGACCGCCACACAATAATTTATTATATATTTTCGTAGAATATATTTTTCGTCATACACAATTATGGACTCGGCCAAATGCACCTTTGAAGCGGACCAGAATCACCTTCTTCGACATTGACGCGCACCGTCACATCCGAACGAACATCGCCGTCGCCGTCCATGGCGATCCCGCAGTCGCCGCCGCCGGCCCCTCCGCTCACCAGCTTCTCGCCACCGCCGTGCGACCAACAGGAGCGACTGCTGCTGCCCTCCAGCGACCGGCCACCCGCGACGCCCTACGCGCGCGGCGCCTCGCCCATGACCCAGCGACAGCATCAGCAGCAGCAGCAGCACCGGAGGCGGCGGCATGCCGCCGTGTTCGCCGCCTTCGTCTGCTTCGGCCTCGCCTCCTGGATCATGACCAACGGTGGGGCCTTATCCACAGCATGTGTTTGGATGCGGTGGGTGTATTGTGTTGGCTCTAAATTGTGCACTATGCGACCCGAACGGCAGTCACTTACGTCGAGCTGGGCGCCTTCCTGCGCGTGCTGCCCGAGGAGTACAGCATCTACGCCTACTCGGTCCGTCTGGGTCGTCCTTGCGCGCGCTGCAAGTCACTCTGACCGTACTTACACCTCTGACGCTACTGCTGCTGCTCTGCCTGCAGATCTTCGCGCTCGAGTCGGCCAACATCTACCCGTTCCTCTACATGCTGATCAACTACCGGCGCCAGCGCATGAACCAGTCGCTCGTGATCTGGTGGCTGCTCGCCCAAGGCATCGTGGTCGCCGTGCTCATGAGCGCGCTGTGGTCATACACGACCTCCGTCGGCGGCAAGCGCCACAGCATCGGTGAGTGAGGCACTCCGACAGCAACGCACAAGAAAAGAACTACTGACCGAGGGCTGGTCGTCCACTTTTATCAAGCAATGCTCGTGCTCACGCACCTGGGCGGAATGGTGAGCACGACATCCAGCGTCGTCTTTTACCCGTTCGTCGCCACTTACTCGCCGGTCTACACGAGCGCCTTGTCGACGGGCGAGGGACTCAGCGGCTCTATGGCAGCATTGCTGGGCGTAATCCAGGAGCCATACGACGAGGCGTCGATGCGTTTTTCCGTCAGCGTGTTCTACATGATCTGCGGTAAGTCTTGTAGTTGCTAGGACGAAGCCACGCATCGCCCCGCTAACATTCGTATTGGACAGCAATTATCATGTGCGTCTCCATCGTCGGGTTCGCCTTCCTGCAGTTCCACCCATGGGCGATTGTTGCTGCCGCTCCGAGCGGAGAAGAGAGCGTCGATGTCGACGGCCAGCGCTCTAGTCGAGGCGTTAGCATTCAGGCTTCGGTCGAGGCTCAGGTTGAGCTTGAAGACGATGCAGAGCACGCGCCGCTTGTCCGAAATGGATGCGGTCCGTGCCCTGCCACAGCAACCGAGACGACAGCGACAGGCGATAAGTTAGTCGCCGCCATGAAAAAGGAGCAGCGCGGCGAGTTGTCCCAGGGTGCTATCTTCAAGCTGACCTGGCAGTTCCTCGTGTGCCAATACGTGCTCGCGGCATTTTCGTTCGGCGTGTTGCCGTCGGTGATGCCCTACGTCTACAAGAAATACGCGGTATGTCCTTGCGGTTGCATATCATTGCTGTGTTGTTCTTATCATGTGCTCTTGTGATGCCAGCCCGAGGACAATTTGGAGGCGGAGACCTCTCGCTACCAGACAACGTCGAGCATCGCCGCGCTGATTCTCGACCCCGTTGCTCGAATAGTGACAAGGTAAGCAAGCAAGCCCTTCGTTTTCAACTCACGCGGCTGGACACAACTAACCCTGTGAGTGAAAACAGTCGTTGGCGGGCGTACTACGTGCGGGCATCTACCGTATTCCTTATCGCTGTTGCGGTATGACTGCTTGATTACATCTCCCATCTCCTTACCACAGCTCTGACCTGTTGCTGTTGAGAGCACTGCAGTCCATGCTGCTCTCGTTCTCGCTGACCTCCGTGCCAGTCTTGAGCCAGGATCACTACACCGACGGATACCTGCTGCGTACGTCCGTGCCGTACCATGGACAATAGCTGAGCGGCGTCCACTAACACCAGTTCTGATTGTCCACGCGCCACCTCTTTAGCTCTGCTCAGTCACGTTTTCTACCTCGTGTTCTACGCGTACACGCAGACCATGATCTACTACACGTTGAAGCGAACATCTGGTGAGCTTAAAGTGACACTCTTCAACGTGCAATGCTGTGGTTTTCATCGTGTTTTGTCTGTGTCACGCTGAATCAGAGCACCAGCCCCGCGATTTCGCGCGGCAAGCGTACCAGTGGAGTGGGTTTGCGACACAACTCGGCGCCATGACAGGCACCGCGATCATCTTCCCGCTCGTATTTTTCCGGGAAGATCTCTTTACAGCTTAAAGACGAAGCGTGAAGGTGTGAGCGGTTACGTAGCGCGCCGCACTCCACATAATGTGTCGAGAGGCCACATGTGGAAGACGCGAAGGTGAAATGCAAAAGAAATGAATTCATGTGCAGGTTGTAGAAGTCTACGCCTTCACCTAGTCTCGCTTGGGAGGGCGGGTACTTGGCGGACGCATTGCTTGCCGCTTCTTCGGAGGCGACGGCGACTTGCTCTCGGCACGAGTAGTAGTCGCCTTTCGTTCAGGGCTTCGCCCCGCTGCACGTAGTCCCCTTGGCGACGACTTGTTCTCCGCAGGAGCTCGCTGCTTCGGCTCTTGGGGCAGCGAAGGTGAAGACGCAAGCACGTCCAGCTCTTGCTCTAGCGTTTGACTCGTCGGAGCCGCTGGAGCCGCTGGAGCCGCTGGAGCCGCTGGAGCCGCTGGAGCCGCTGGAGCCGCTGGAGCCGCTGGAGCCGCTGGAGCAGCGCTAGTCCCCGCTGCCGTCGTGACAGCTGCTGGCACTGGAAGCCGTGACCCAGTGCGAAGATGAAGCGCAACGGCGGCCGCGACCTCCTCTTCGCGTGGTGATGCGATCGTCGGAGCAGCAGGTGCTGGGATTCCCGGAGGACCTCCAGCTTGTTGCGCGGCTTGCTGCATCATCTTGCGTCGAATTGGCGAGATCGACTTGGCCCCGTCGACTCTCGGTGGTCCTTGGACAGCACTAGTCGTGACGAGGATGGCGGCTGGGGCGCTGGAGTTCCCACTATTGCTACTGCTACTGCTACTGCTACTAGCTTCACTACTGCTGACAGCGCTGACACCAACCGCTTCTGCCTTCTCTGGGCTTGACGCACTTTGACTTAATGCTGTATCGACAACCGAAGGTCCCGCCATACCTCCTCGAGCTGCTGCAGTAGGAGATGGCGGACCAGCTGTCTTCCTTGCCAGCACCTTCGCGCGCATTGACTCGAGTGTTTGTTTATTCCCCGCGACGTTGCTCGCGACACCACCGCCGGGCAACGAAGGTACACTAATAACCGGGCCAGCTCTGCTGCTCGACTCCAATACCGCGCCTGGTGGTCGCCGCGGTGAAAGCACTACATCAACCGGAGGCCCGCGTGAGTGCAACCCGGAGGCAGCGACTGCCTCTTGTGTAGTGACACCTCCCGACTTAACTACGGTGGTCTCCGCTACCGTCGCCGCCTCTTGAATCTCTGACGATGCGACTGAAACTGGCGGGATTGCCAATGGCACCACCTTCTTCATTGCACTCGGACTCGGCGGGCCACGAATTGCCCGTGCGTTGAGCTGCGGGACTGGCGCACTTGTGACAATCGGTGGCGGCGCTGCAAGCGACCGCATCGCCTGCTTGATGGCACCGGATGCTCGCTCTAACGCACACTCGTTCGCGGCGTGACCTGCCATATCCGCCGCGTGACGGGTAACTCCACATGACGAGCACACCACCATGCGACGCTGGCACTCATGGCGCTCATGGCGCTCGCGTAGATGTGCCGGAACAGTCACGTCGCAGCCATCAAGACGGCAGCGCAAGAGTTTGTTGCGGCAGTCTCGTTGCTGGTGCAGCACTAACGACGGCGTGAGCACAATCTTACCACAGCTGCACATTGTCAGTCGGCACTGACTCAGCTCGTGGCCGTTCCGTGCACGAGCCTGGAGGAACATCCCACAGCCTGCCCGGCATTGCATTAGCCGATGCGAGCAAATCTCTTGAGCGTGCTGGTCCCATACTGAAGCAGGGACCATCTCACCACATTCGCACTGTCGTGGCGGCATGGAGGAACCTTCGCGTGCAACTGACGCCGCTAGCGATTCGGTCGGCACTGTCGCTGGTGCGACTCGAGTCACCCCTGACTTCACGAACGGCGGTTGAGGCGGCGATGGTGCTTGAGGCTTCCGTGGAGCTGAGGCTACATCCGGCCCGGTCGTAGTCAGCGTCTCCTGGACATCGTTGGCTGCTTGGGCAGGTGCTACCCACGAATTCACCTGGGCCTTTGGTGGCAGCGTTGACTCACTGTCCACGACAGCCTCTGAAGCTGCCCGTACCATCTGAACCGGTGGCCCCTTGGTCACCACAAGCTTCGGTAGGTCACCTTCACTTGGCCCTGGAGCAGTGTATCTAGCGCTGCTCCCACCACTCGCGAAGCCACGGCGTTTCGAACGGCCACCAGCATCTTCTCTGTCGTCTCTATCATCCCTCACCGTAGCGAGGTCTGTGAACCCTGTGCCATCATTACGGCCGTTAAAAGCTTCCACTAGATCCTCAGCTCGGTTCTGCCCGTCTGAACCAAACGCGTTCCCGGTCAGCGGGACAAGCCGGTTGGATTTTCGCTTCGATCGTCGACGCTCAAGCCGCTTCTGCTGCAGCGCGTTCTTGTTCTTTGCCACGAGCTGGGCGACGCCCGATGCTCCCACAGCAGCAACGGCGCCGAGTACCATCTGCTCCGATCCGAGCGCGGTGAAGAAGCCAGTGTCCGCCAAGACGCCAGCCGCGACAATCGGCATGAGACCCATGCGGAAGAAGATCTTGAGCGGGTCCGAGATGACGTACGACATGGCCATACCCGTGAGCAGGGAACCGATCCACAGTTGAGACTCGACCCGCCCGATCGTGAAGGCAAACATGAGAACGAAGAAGGCGCTCCAAGTCGACCAGACCGCGCAAATGGCATACGACACGTACACCACCCACTCTGGGAAGAGAGGCTTAGTCGTGCGAGCTGGTTGCCGGCGCAGGAAGCGGTTATAGAGGAACTGCGAGCTGCGCCGCACCTTCGCGAGCTGCTTCTTCTCAATCATGTACGCCTGCTGCTCGTGCAGCGGTAACGCTGTGATCCGCTTCTCCTCTCTGGCCTGCAGATACGCACGCAACCGAGCTTTCATCCTGGCGACACCCTGTAGTCCATCGTAGATCTTGCGCATTTCCTGAGCGCGTTCGCGCTGCAGTCGGCGTTGCTCGGCCACAATGGCGAGCTGTGCTTGTTTGACTGCCGCCTTCTTCTCGCGAAGCTGTTCGCGGTTGGCCTGGAGGATGGCGTTCTTCTCCTTGTTAATCGTCACTGTCACGCGCCGATCGGGTTTCAACGTGACTGCCGACACTCGACGCACAGAACGACGCGATGACCACTTCCGAGAACGCGAACGGGGACGCCCACCCGGTTGGGAGGCTGGGCCTTCTGCTGGTGTAGCAGTGTCTTCACGCCCAGCCACCGCAATAGATGACAGTGTCAACTTTCCCATGGCAAGAACTTCAGAGATCCGGTGCTCAAACTGTGCGCCGATCGCGTGCTGAAGCTTCTTGAGCTGCATCTCCGCGCGGTCGAGCTCCACCTTGGCTTTTTCGACCATCGCGTGTGCGTTTAATTTCTGACTAACGCAGCTCTCATTGCACTTGGTCAGCCAATCATACAGTGTCAGCACGACGTCCAGCTCATCCTCCTCGTCACTTTCCCCGCTTTCGATGCCGCCGCTCTTCTCTTCGATCTCATCGTCACCATTTAGATCCAACTTTGGCCACCGTGCTGCCAGGTCCTTGCAGATCTCCTCGATCTTCTTCGCAGACGGCGCAGACACCAGCAACGGGTCGAAGCGCAGCATGCTATTGACCATGGCCTCTCCCTTGTTGCGCTCGAGCATTATCATCACCTGGCTCAGTGCAAGCGCCAAGCGCTCGCTGTCCTCCGTCACTTCTTCCGTCTCAGGGATCGTATGCGTCATATGAGTCATGTCCGCTAACCGCCGAGGAGGATGAGACATAATTGGAGCCGCAGGAGGCAAGACAATGCTCCCGTGGGGTCCTTCTTCGTGCTTTTGCTTCTCGTCGCTCCCGCTCATAGCTCCTACAACAGATTTCCTCGTTCTGAATGGAAGTGCGTCAAGTAGACTCGACCGCCGAGGGTGTGCGACCTTAGTGACGGGGTCACCGGTTTGTTGCATCAGTTCCTGCTGAATGTGTGACTTGATCTGCACCATCACACCAGTTAGCGGGTCCTCCTCTCCTTCAGGTTTTTCAGGTGGCTCCTCGTCAATATCGCGATTATACACCGCCAAGAAGATACCACGACAAACCTGCCCAGTCCGATTCTGCAGGCCGCGGCTCTTTACAAGCTCGCTCACCTTACACAGGCTCGGGCGCTCGACGCAGTTGGCGATTGCCGCGAGGTCGATCGCTGCACGCTCCGCAGGCGAGTACTGTCGTGGGTTCCCGTATGCGTCAGTCTGCACCTCTGCCACGTTACCCTCGTCATCCTCCACTTGGTACCGCACCAGGTAGTTCTGGCGGCGTCCTGCCTTCCGGAAGATGGCGACAAATGCGATCGTGACGGGAATCATGCACAAGAATGAGAAGATACCTGAGACGAACGCCGAGCCGATCGACTTCTCGCCCTTCTTCAGCTTGTACAGCAACGCGTTCGTGAACATTTGGCTCATGATGATGGTGAACACGATCGTGAGTCGCTGAGCCCGAGAAAAGTTCTCGTCGTACTTGAACACGATCGACAGCAGCTTATGGTTGTGCTTGATGCCATTCCAGGCACCGCGAAGCACAGCAATCGTCTTCGCCTTGAATCCCTTGGCGCTCAAATACTCTGGGCCCCGGAAAATTGGCCGAAGGTTGATCTTCTCCGGCTGCTGCAACTTGGTTCGCTTCTCACGCTGCGCGCGCAATCGGTCCTGTCGGTCCCAGCGGTTCACGTAGAAAACGCCGACAATGTACAGCAACAAGAAAATCGTCATGGCAATCACCACCGCCAGATTCTTCTTGACGTCGTCCGCCGTCACATGGTGCGTGATGACGTTCTCGAAGTGCTCTGTGACGAGACTCAGCGATTGCTGCACTTCTGTCGAGAAATCTGTCAGGTGTGTGCACTCGCAGATCGTGTACTTGCCGTCTTCAGTCGTTCCTGCGACGGAGCACCCATCGGACGACCACACGCTCGCCTCGACGTCCCAATAGCGGCACGCAGGCTCACGCACAGGGCACGTGAAGACGCCGTTGAACGCAGTACCGTTACACGTCACTGACATCAGCGATGTGAACCCCGTGCAATTGAATAGCTTCGTGTCGATTGTCCCCTTCAAGCAGTAAAACTTGAAAGACTGGGCTTTGGCGGTACTATTGCTTCCGTCCGTCTTCTCAGGCACCACGACCTCTTCCGTGTTCCGCAAAAAGAGCTGGAACGGGTTCGCGAGTCCTTTGACCACGACATCTTTGCCCCCTTGACGGACGTTGACACTCGTCACGGCGGAGTTCACTGTCATGTTGCCGACAAAACTGTACGGGTTCTTGGTGAATGCCTTGGCCTGGATGTCGATCGTTGGGTCGTCAGCATCGTTTGCCTCGCTGCTGTTGCTGGAGCCGTTTGCGGCCAAGTACGCAGCAAAACCTAGCGGAACCGTCGTGGAAGGCGCTGTATAGTTAGCCGCGATCTCTGCACTGGACAGTGGAAGCTGCACGGCAGTGCCCTCAAGCTCTGACACATGATCTCGCGCGCCCACAATCTTCAGGTTCTTGCTCACAAGGGTCACAGGCTCTTCACCAGCAATCAACGATGCGATCATCGCGTCCTGTAGCTTCCCGATCGTGGCTTGCAGCGCTGCGACACGCTCAAGAGCAGCCGCCAGAGCGTCGTCCTCCCCTGCACTTCTGCTGTTTGATTCCGACGAGCTCCCAGTTGACGCGTCACCGACGTTGACACGTGTCCTGCTACTGCTACTGGTGGTACTGGCTCTTGAACCGGCTTCCAATGAGAGACGTCGCGACTTCTTCGTTGAGCTGCTTTTAGTCGAGGAGGTTGACTTGCTCACTGTAACCTCGACGTCCAAGAGATTCGAGATGGTATTTCCCACAGCGTTCTTCGCGGACGTTGACAGCACAGGAGACGTCAGAATGTTGTCCACAAAGTTCAGCGCCCGCGACTGCGCCGCCGTATCGAGAACGCTGGCACTCTTTGTCAGCGTTGCGATACTTGCAGCCTGCTGCTCCATCGCGCTCGGATCATTGACATCGATGGACGCCGATGCCGACGCCATCGCACTAATGAGGTTTCCGAGTACCGTGCGCTTTGCGTCATACTGCGCCTGGTCCAAAGCGCAGTTGTCGCCGTAGTATCCACTGGCACAACTGCACGTAGCGATGCACGCTGGGTTCGACTCGAGGCATCCTGTTGGCTGTCGAATGCACTCACCGTTGGCAGCACAGGGTATCGAGTTTGACGTCGGGCAGAGTTTTAGCTGAGATGCCGTTGTTCCGGTCGACGTGGTGGTCTCTTCTTTACCGTTGATCATGTCACCCAGTGCGTTGATGATCGTCAGCACTTTGGACGGGTCGCCACTCGACGCTTCTGCAAGGATCGCGTCCGTTTTGTTGGCCAGATATGCCGCCTGGTCTTTCGCCGCCACAACCTTCTGGGTCACGGCGATCTCCTGAGTGGCTCGTGTAGTCGCACCTAGAGCGTCAGTAATGTACGCTACGACGGTTACCGTGTTGTTGGTCCCGCCTCCGAGCCCAAACATAGAGTTAAAGAGCGGCTCCAGACTTGACGAGCTCACGGTGACTTCTGCTTCTCTGGAGTACGTTGATCCCTTGATATACTTGAATGTATACCGCAGGGGCAGGTCGTCATCCACCCAGCCAGAGGCAAGCGCAGCAAACGTATCCTCCAAGGCATATCCAGAAGTTGGCGTCACGCTCAACGACCCACTGCTTGGCGGGGAGTTGACGGTGACAGTGATTGACGCTGCCGACGACTGACCCGATGAATCCTCGGCGTACAACTGGAACTGGTACGAGCTGCCGGGCGTCAGACTGTTTTCCTTGAGTAACATCGTGAGTCGCCCGGTGCGAGGGATCGCGAAGATGGAGTTCTGACTGGAGTGGCCATTACCGATGATGGACCACTCCGTCTTCTTCACCGGCAGCTTGGATGAGACAGCGCCGTACAACACCACGCGATCGTTTGTGTTAACCTTGGCCACCGTTAGTGGTGCAATTGACACGCTCGGCGGGGAACCCGGCGCGACGGTAATGATGACCGACGACGAGCTTGTTCGTGTGTCTTTCAGCGCAGTCGCAGTGAAGTTGTAGCTGATGCCTGGATTGATCGTGTTTGCCGGGATCGTGATCTGCGCCTTCGCGTCCATCGTCAGCAGCGCGTCGTTGACTGTCTTGCATGCAGTGTCGTACAAGCCGGTGCTTGCACTCTTCTGGAAGCATGTCCACGAAAACTGCATTGGGATGGAGTTTAGAAGATCATCTGGATCGGTCGATCTAGACGCGTCCAAAATCAAGTCTTGCTCGACGCCCGACGTACGGTCGCCACCAGCAACCGAAGCTGTCAACGACGACGGCGCCACCGTAAGAGTCACGCTGGCCGTGTTGTAGATACGAGCGTTCGCGGCCATAGACACCAAGATCTGGAAGGTGTACGTCACACCAACTGTGAGCGTCCGAGCAGACAACCTGAGCACACGTGGATTTGGACTCGTCGATTTGGCCTGGCTAGCGGAAAGATCGCCTGCGACTTGTGACCACGCGAAATTCATGTCCACTGACGACGAATCCGATCCTGTACCAGAGCATGAAGGGAAGCTAGCACTCGCCGTGATGACAAGCTCACTCGCACGGTAGACCACTTGTGTGCCTCCTCCCTTGATCGATACCGAAGGCAAGGCCATGGCTGACTTCTTCACCACCAAAAGGCTGGAATTAGACACTGCACCGAGGAAGTTCCGCACCTGAAGGATCAGCGAATATGTCGCGTCTGACTCCAGCACACCAGCGGCGATCTTCAGCGACGCATTGTTCGTGGCTGCGGCTTGCGTGAGTAGTGTGCTCACGCTTTCCACTGACGTAGCAGTGTTTGATGAATTCACCAGCAGCCACATGTACGTCATCGATCGACCACCAGATCCCGATGATCCAGTGCCATCTAAAGACAAATTGTCGCACACTCCCAAAGATGTGGCTCCACTTACTTGAACAACCGGGACTGGAGGCGAGTCGGGCGAAGAAACTCCAACGGTAGTCGTCGCGGTTGCAAGCTCTGCGGATGATGTCGACTTCAGCAGCCCGCCCCTCAGTACTAGTGAATCGCCCGGGACAACTGTGGCGTCTCTCCCGAACACGAAGCGAATGGACATATTGCTCGATAGCCACGAACAAGCTGGATCCGCGCCAAAGTAGTTCGCCGAGCTGACCACGGCAGGCAAGTCAAACAGCGCAGAACACTCGAACTTGTCCTTCGCCAGGTTGGCGCGATTCACAGCGCGGTCAAACATGATTGTCATGCCAGCAGCGGTGTCAAGGAACTTTGCGGACGTCAGCTTCGGTGGCGGTGTCGAGTCCTTGGTCTCCACAATCTTCACCTGCAGCGACTCGACAGCTTTTGCAGCGTACAGGGGGTCCAACGATGTGACGGTGTGACTGATTGTTCCTGTGTGATCGCCCTCAAGGATATAGTTGTCTTCAGCAGACACTGCAACTGCTTGGGAGACGTTCCAGTTGGACGGCGAAAAAGTAACAGCTGATGGAGCAACAAGCAGCTGCGTCAGACTTGACGTGAGCGCGACCTTCACCTCCGCCGCTGGCTGAGCTTGGAGCACAATTTTATACTGATCTGAGAACACTTTCCCTTCCGCAACAACCAGTGCTGGTGCTGTTGTCAGCACGGTCTGGAACAAAATGACCTTTGATGTGTCATCGTTGAGAACCTGCACTGCCACTGCGGTCATCTCAATCCCCAAATACATCGAGTCCGAAGATGTGACCAAGCTTGACAACTGGACGAATGCGTCTGCATCTTCCAGGAAGTTGTTAACCGCGACGACCTGAACGGAGCGTGCCATGTTCCAATCCGTCACCAAGAAGGTCACGGACGACGGTGACGCTGCAGCCTTGGTAGTGATGTTGCTTGTGAAGGTGAAAGTTACACTACTTGTTGGCGCACTCAAGAGCTGCAGCGTGAATGCGCCAGTTGTTCCTTCCCTCAGTACGAAAGATGATGCCGATATCTGCACGCCTGCAAACGTTGCTGTCGTGTTTCGAGCCTCGCGCTGCGTTGTATTGGAAGCTGCGATCGTCGTGATCGCAATCACTTCGATCGTCAGCGTCGCTGCCCAATCGCTTACTCGAACAGTCATATCACGCAACGTCGATTCCGCAGGCACGCGGTAGACGCTGCTCATGGATACGTTTGGCACGCTTGCGGCTGTGAGTGCCTGGCCCTGCCATACGACTTCGATTGCTCGAGTTGAGCGTGGTAGCAGGAATACTCCCATGCTCGTAGCATTCGTCTTCGCTATGTCAGGTAGTGACACACCGAGGAGGCCGATGCGAGTCCAGCTACCAAGCTTTCCGCGCGTATCTTCCACAGTAACGAGCGGTTTGTCGGCAACTGGGATAACGCTGAGCGTCACACTGACGGTGCGAGTTGCTTGACTTCCGCTGATCTTCTCGGTTGCAACCGCAGTAAGCTCAATCTGGGTCTGGCCGAACCACGTTGGGACTGGAACAATTCGAAGAGCCAGCCCAGCCATTAAAGTCGGCAAACTACCCAGCTCAAACCTGCCTTTGTTGTCTTTTCCCAGTCTCGTGCCATTTTTCATCTCGACCCGCGCGATTGCTGACTGAGACACGTCGTTTATGAGAAGAGCGAGGCCTTCCGACCCGTCAGTATCTGACAGTGCGATGGTCGAAAGCACAACCTCTGCAGACGTGTTTTGAATGGACTGCACCGAGTCCGCGGAGATGCTGAGTACGGGCACATCAGCCACTTCAGTGACAGTTACTGTCACGTTCGTTGAGACACGCGAGCTCTCTCCCGTTGTCTTTTCGATGCTCAGAACCTCCACTTGAATTATGATGCGGCCGCCAAAGTTCAATGCAGGCCGGAGCTGAACCAAGAGGTTGGAAACCTTGGAAAGTCCGTCCGCTCGTCGCGTTATCAGTGTGCTTGACGCGATCGTACCGTTGACTAAGACGGTGGATACCTCCGCCGCATTGTACGAAAGGCCGATCTCAATCACTTCTGATCCATCGCGGTCAGGTGTGTAGGCGTCAACAATGACGAATCCGACGACAGTGTCTTCAACAGTTGAGAGCTCAGAAGTGTTCAAAACCAGAACCGGCTGATTAGGAGCTGGTTTCACGATGACCGTGAAGACCGACGTTGCGCTCGCCTTTGACATCGCGGAAAAGTTTCTCTTTACCAGCGCCACTTCTGAGACGACTTCGAGTCCAAAGACAACTCTTTGGGCCAAGTAGCGTCGAGGAAATAATGTCACGGTGCCATTCAGGCTACATCCTGTGCGATTTTGGCACACCGTGCCACCTGCTCGAGAAATCTGGAACTCAGCATTCCCGATACGCGACTTATCCTCAGACCGGTAGGTCCGATTCAGCACGATACCATCAAGCAAGACGCCGTCAACAGCGGTATTCACGGCGTAGAGCTTCAAACTAACAACATCTTCACCATCGTTCACGAGACCAAGATCCGACAGACGGAAACTCACGTTCTGGTCATCCGCCACCTCGAACGTGCGACCGCCTCCTCGAAACACGATCTTGCTCGCTTCCGCCTCGCTCACCACGTCCAGTCGTTCGTCATGGTACACCGCCACCGAGCGC